>AWUE01015467.1:0-64028 GCA_001974825.2 Corchorus olitorius | reverse complement strand
AATAAAAGTATTATTATCAAGTTTAAAACTAATCATTAATTACTCATCATTTTTTTAAAACTAATTAAGTTAAAAATTTATTCATTTAAAACTTAATTATTGTGATTAACCTTTTTTCTATTTTTGGAGTGTGTATTGGTAGTTTAATGTATTGGAGTGTATACTAAGAATTTAAAGTTTTTAAAAATAAAAAGAAAAGTAACATGCAAATATTTCCTTTGACTTATAAAGTTAGAATAGTTAATCGGGCGGGTTGGACGGATTTCGGATCATCTGAGTCTAGGTCAAATGAGTCAGGTAATTTTCTCGGGTTATTCCCCAGCTGGGTTTGAATAAATGATAATTTAGAATGGTTAAAATTATAACAATGTGGATTTTATTGAATAAAATATAATTTTAGTTTATAATTTTCTCGGGTCATTTGGGTTTTTACTCATCTGGGTTCAGATCATTCGGGTATACTGGGTCTCGGATCAGGCGGGTTCAGATTTTGACCTCAGGTCACTCGGATTCTGGATTTTTCGGATTTAGGATTTGGATCAATTGGGTCAGCATTGTATTTTTTAATGTTTAATTCTTAAATTTATTATTTACTAAAACCAGGATGGGTCACGTGCAACGCACGTGGAAGTGAAGACTAGTATTAATAAATGTACAATACTATCATTTCTTTCATTCACATTAGCCCTTTCATTTTTTTTGACCACCAACATTATGTAAGTAAGGCTATTTAATATCAAAAGAATAATTTACATAAGAAAAATAATTTACATATATATTAATCATGAAGGAAATAAATTAGAGCAAATTGATCATCTTTGGGTGGAAAATGCAAGTGCCTTCCTTACTTTATTATATGCCAAGCATTGCTTCTCGGCCGGCTTTAAGGGCATTAATCATCCATATGCTTAAAAATGGCAGGAATTTGATGAAGAGAAAATGAGAAAATGGTGCTTTGCATGCACTAACAAAAATTAGCTGTTTATGAGAAAATTTTATATATATAATTAACTCTATTAATGCCAAGAATCTTGTTGAAAGACAATTTTGTCAAAGTGGGCTTGTTTGAAATAGCAATGATGGGAAAGTCTACTTGAGTTGAGAAAGTCAGAAAATACTATTTTAGGAAGAAAATAGGAACAGGACTATACCTAAATCATGTGGCAAGGTCTTAATTTGCATGAGAAATTAGACTACTTGCCTTTTAAATTAATAATGCAAAAACAGTACATTTATTTTATAAATATCTTTGAGATTTCAGTATCTAAATCTGAGTCATCTCCAACCCCAACCTCAAATTTTTTTTCTTAACTTTGACTTTCATAATATACAATCATTTTTTTGTTTGGCTTGATTTGTTTATGGTTGTGAAATTAAGGGAATGAGGGCCTTACTCTTGAGTCATGTGAGCAGTACTTTAATATTTTTTTGCTTAATTTGTTTACACATTTCCCATTTTTAGGGTTGTTGAATGACATTTTCTATATATAGTGGATTTTTCTTTTTTGTTTTTTGACATCTTGCTGCAGAAAAATAAGGAAGCTTCCTCAAATTCTCACCAATATTCTTTGCCAAACGAATTTTGGCCAGGTGATTTTTCTTTGAAGACCTAATAATTCCTTTGAAATTAAAACAACTACCATTTTAGGACCCACAATAACACACTTGCACTAGCTTGTGTATGCTTTAATTCCATGGCCACAATGCCTTTGCCAACTTCGGCTATATTCAATATCACCAGGAAAAACACAATTAATTGTACCCTCTACAATGATGAGAATTGGACACATTAGTCAGTACATTTCGAGTACGTTCAATTTCTTTTTTAGGTTTTTTAGAATATCCAGGAACTTCGGAGGCTCTCAAATCTGATCAGAGTTCTCGAAATATTCATTATAACACTCGAACTATTTAAAAAATGACAATTACTTAACACCGAAACGACTGAATGAAGAGTCACGATGACAACATTGATACACCATTGCCATGTATAATAATAACTCAACAGGTAATTAGTTGAGCCACCTGAATAATAATAACTCGGCTTTATTTCTAGGTAGCTGTCTTAATCTTATAATTAGTACTTCTTCAGAAGAATCCAAACAAACACTATACAGAATTAGAAAGTTGTTCTCCCACATTTGAGGGCTTCCTTATGATCATCTTTACTTAAGAGTTGATTAAGAAATCAATTTTGCATATACATTTTTAAACATCAACTTGCTGTGAAACGAAAGTCAACTTATGAGAGCTCATTGTTTAAGCACAATCTGCCAAATTTTACCATTATTTTTCATATTCACCATAAATTTAATGTGATTGAAATTAATTTGGAGCAAGAGCCTGAATCATGTTTTTCCATGCAAATTCGAACAAGACAAAGTGCAGTTAAACGTCATTGCTTAGGCAATTTATAGAAAAATCAATGTCGGAAATTGGCTGATTAATTAACTAATTAAGCATTTGAAAACTACCAAATACATGGGATTTTAGATAAGAAAACAGAAGTATATATTGGACCCCAAGGACCACGAATTCCACTAATTTTGGAATCTTCAGGTATGTGTATCAAAATAATGTTTGCTAATGGAACAAAAACCCATTTCAAGTAACCCTTGCAAATCATGTGGGAATTATTATAATGCTTGGAAACTAATTTTGGCATTTGTTAATTACAATTATGCTTTTTTCATGAAAGCTTCACGTTTGTTTATAGAGTAATTTAATCACAAAATTTCACAAGTGATTATGATGATTGCATTAAGTAAATCATTTTGAAAAGCATATACGGCTTTGCAACCGAGTTTTTGTACCTTTTCTTTTGTTGAACTTTTCATGATTTTTAAGCTCTAGCCAATGAAATGAAGACGAAGTGATCAAAATTTGACCCACAAACTAATTAAAGCATAAATTAAACGATAAAAATAACAACAAAAGTAATTAACCATATATATATAATTTGATCAAAGTTTATTGGGTTTGGGTTACAAAAGTTTGGAGGAAACTCCAATCTCTCTTTTCAAAGTTAAAATATATATATATATATATATATGAATTTTTCAGTTGAAAATTCAAGTTTTGTTAATTGTAGTTGTTAGAATATTCCTTTGAAGATATGATGATGGATCTTATAAGATCACACACAAAAACCCTTTTAAGGGAAAGAGTCCTTATAGTTAATTAAGCATTGGGCAAATCATGAAAAAGACAGGGGCAAGAGAGGAGCGCAAGTGAGGGCAGTCATTGCATGCACTTAGTTCTTAATCAGTGGCCCATAATATATAATAAAGTTTTAATTCTTATCAACTCATGATATATACTTTTTATATTAAGCTTAAAATCATAGCTTATATACTAATAATAATTTTAATTCAAGAACCCCACATAAGTGATGTTAAATATGGAGTTTCATGATTAGGACACTTAACTCTAATCATATCATTATAAGGCTAATGATTATAGGTGCTAGCTTTGCTTTAAGTTGCGTTGTTGATTCGATTTTTGATTATGATTAACTAATCCACTTTTCAATTCATTAATAATGATTTGTTGATAACTATGCCAACCCCTGGCTTCAAGGTTGGTTTAATCATGCATGTGATTAAATCTTGCTTATGAAAATGAAACCGACGAAGCCGACGAATCCCAAAAGCTTTAATTTTCTCCTTCTAAGATGGATCATTAGGCTTATGACTTTGTTTTGCTAGACTTGGTTGATTTTGATTTCTCTAAATAGTAATAAGACATCCTGTTGGAGACTCACCCACCATAACCAGGTGTGCGACGCGGGTCGGATCCGGATCAGTCAGGGCTAAGCCCTGAATACCGGATGGGATAAAAAAAAAACAGTGATAAGACATTTTCATGGCTCATGCATAGCAAAAAGATGATGACTAGCTTCGAAATTCATACCAAGAAAAATTCAAATTTGTCATTAACAAATTAAAACTAAAGGCCCAACATAATGGAAATGTAATGTCATTATCACAATATTATTGATGAAATAATGTGTCTATTAGTGATTAGAGTGTTTTGGGGAAGAATAACTATTTTTGTGGTTGCAAAATTTATGCATGAACGTCTTGCAATTGCAAATGTCCAAGTAGCTAGCAGCTAGCACCATTAATTCGAGTGGACCATACACTACCCTATTACTTGTCAACAACAAAGTCCATTATTATTCTAGCTTCTCTTATATAATTATGGAAACTAGCTATATATACACTAATTATAGTCTTACGTACATATACGTACTGACAGTATAATAATGCATATACTAATAAGAAAAATTAATTATATTCAATTGTTGATCACACATTCACTTTTGTGTGTATGTGTGTATCCGAAAATATATGTATGGGACTCATCATCACAAAACAATTATTGTATCAATATCCCATAATGCCGAACTCTTTCTTAATTCTCCTTTGTGGGGGTTTTTTTTTTAGGGGGGTCTTGGACTCTTGGTGGGTGCCAAAGAACATAAATAATGTTGTTGATTAATTAATTCGGAAATATAAGTACTCAATATCGATATTCGACCTGATGGTAGAGTATTGGACTCTTAATTACAATAGTTAGTATTTGATCTTTAACAACCTTAAGTACAAAAAAAATAAAGAAAATATAAGCACTTCAATTATATATACAACCGAATTGAACATGCATGATCATTATTGATCTTTTTCAAAAGGAAACTTTGTAAAAAGATTTAAGTAAACAATCGTGAGGAAAAGTTTGTGTATTTTGGATCCAAACCGAAGCCATGCCCTCATGCACGAGTCATCAATCTAGTGCCATTATTATATATTAGTATGGACTAATTGATAACATTTTATTCTTTATTCAAGACAATATTTATTTTATGGATTAATTTGAATGATGATATGTTCATGCCTTATGGTGGGATCATTTTGAATCCTTGCCCTATGTTTTCCCCCCTTATGAGATCTCTAATATAATATATAGCCCTTTTTCTAATTGTGAAAGGATAAATGATCCAATGAGACTAATTAGAGAAATATAATAGTACCACACATATCATTTTGAAAAAAGCTCAATGGGTCGTCTCTTTCGGTCTTTTTTCATATGTTTCATCTTAATTAATTTCCTATTTTCTTTCATATATGAGAGTGCTACATGTGTTTCGTCTCTTGCCTATTTCCTTTCATTTTCCAATATTTTGTTCTTTTGGTGGTTGCCAAAATGATCAGGAAGACACACTAAATAATGTCGGTATTAATTTTGATGATAACCTAGCTAGCTAGCTAGCAATACCTCAACACAAAAATTGCACTATCCTCCAATTATCTCAATTTAATTAGTTCGGATGAATAGTATTGTTTAATTATTTGATCATGCATGCGATATGTTTTAGGTATTAGTTTATTATTACTATTAATTTCCATGAAAATTTATTTCCTTTTAATGGGTTTGTGCCACAGCCCTTTCACTTAAATAATGAGCTCTTTGGGTTTAGTTTTCGTTCAATCTTCTAAGAATTCTCCAAGTAGCTTCCACTAAAGCTTGAAATGCTTGATTGATCTTTTATTTTTTTGTTTTTGGGTGAGAAGAAGCTTGATTGATCATTTGAATATCCTCCAAATAATTGTCATATAATTCCGTACATCTCCTCTAACCATAAAAACCGACCATAATGCCATGGGAATAATTGAACTTAAAGTTGAGTTACTTTAAAAAAAAAAAAAAATCATTTCATGATTCATGTTTTTGGTTTCTAAACAAAACAAAACAAAGCAATAATTCCATTTCTCACTCATTCATTTCAGCATAGGTACGTAATGCTCTCATCAGATAAAGAAAGATGTCATTGAAATTGTGAAGTTCTTATAAATCCCGCAATACATATAGAGAGAATCTTGCTAGGAGAATTTATTAAATTAATTAATTAATTAAATACATAATGGCTAAAATTAAGATGATTGGACCAGGTGGTTTAGCCTTAATTTCTAGGACGAAGTTGGGACCATTTTAAGTGCTATCGTCAAAAAGGTTTTCCACTTTTCCTTAGGAAAATGACCCTTTGAGTCTTTGACCAAAACATGTAATTGTACTACTATTTATGTATACTTCACATTTTGGGTTACATGTCAGAACCAAGTTTTAATGCCCCCAACAGTTTGACTCTAAAAAGTGATTAGAAAATATTGGTAACATAATTAATTCCTTAATTATAAACATAATCTTAGTAATGGAGGCTGCCCCCTTGAGTGTCCAACTTCAATTGAATAGTACTATATTTTTATTTTGCACAGGAAGAATTTAGTAGTAATAATTGGAGAAAAGGGTTAATTACGTGTCTTTAAGAAGGTTCTAATTGATACAATAAGCACTCTTTTTTTGGCAATCTAGAAGATCTTTGGAGTAGCTTTTTTTTAATTGAAAATTAAGTAAATTTGACTAATTCAGCTCGAGAAATTATTATGTAAATCGGATCCACCACGTCATCCGTGGTCCCGACTAATAAAATTTTGACAAGTCAGATTTCTTGTATAATTTCAAAAACCCTAACCAATTAATGTCCTAAATTTAGGGACTTACCATGTAAATCTCATCTGGTGAAACTAGAGACTAAATCTAGTGTTAATTTTGTGGCTAAATTTTAAGAAAAAATCTGACTTGTCAAAATCTTATTGATCTGGACCATAAATGACGTGGTGGATCCAGTCCACCTAATAATTTCTCCTCGTAAACATTAGAGTTATACATGCTCTAATTTGAATTAAACGTTAAATATAAGCACTATATAATTATTTAACATATCTTCGTTTAATTTTTTGCCATATAGTAAACCGACCATATAATATAAAGAAAATTTACCCTCTTTATAGTCTTATAAAATTAATTAATTGACAAAAAAACATGACAAGGGTATATTGACTTTATAAATAAAAAATTACCCTAATTAGATAAGTTCAAATCCTAGGGGAAGGCCGATTAAGACAAACAAAAACGAAAATTAAAAATGTGGAAAAAATGTAACGTAGCCAAGATAAAATCCTACGTATCTGAGTGAAAAAGAAATGCAAAAAAAAAAGTGTAGCTTTTCATCCGATCTGGAAAATCTTACCGTGGTGACGCAACCTTATGCTTCCCTATAGGTGTCTTTCAATCTAGTAATTAAAACTTTAATTAAGACTTATGAAAATTCTTAATCATCATTTTTAACTTAATCACGCACATTTTTGGGGTTAGGTTGTAGGCATGATTTTAAAGAATCTGCTGGGCCATTGCAATGAGGCCACACGAGCTTGGCTTAAGAGATAATCATGACACTTTGTTCTCAACCATTGGCTAATCTCTTTAAACCCCATTTTTAATCATTTCTTTAATCATTATTTTCGTTAAGGAAGAGCTCGGATTAATGATTGTTTATCTCATGGGGAACAAGATTAGAGCCACTTAACTTTTAATCCAACCATTACAAAAAGTTTAGCTAAGCTTAGGTGTCATTGGATTGCATAAGATTATTTTTTAGTAATTTAATTCATCTTTTTGCTGTAGCTAAAATCTTTGACCCATGGTAAAGGCTAGAGGACTTGGGCACGTGTTATAAAGTGATTTAGGCTAGCTAGGATATTAATAATCTTAAATTTTAAATTTATCGAAAGGGTTAATGTTGATTACTATAGCTAGCACGAAAAGAATAATTAAAAGGTTTAAAGTTTAAACTGTGTTAATCACGTAATAACAGATGTAGGCGTGAGAAGTAAGAATGGTTATTATAGTATTTTTCATGATCAAGTAATGTACAAGTCCAAATACACGAAAAGCTACTTAAATTTTCTGTTTTTGTCGTAGCTAATGCAGTAGTTCAATTAATTTTGCCAAGAAAATGCACTTTGATTCTTGACTAAGTACTATGAGTTGGAAAGTATACGTCAATGCAAGAGATTTTGAATATATGTAATCAAAGATATTCAAATTTGAGTTCTCACAATCCTTTAATTAACAATGTCTTTTTTTTTAATGTAAGATTAATATTTCTTTTGGATTAGGAGTGTAAAAGGTTAAAGTTAACTTTCTCAATGTTAAAGAATCAGAAGTCGAAGAATCGAACTCGTATCTCTACCTTTCAGGGTGGAAACCGTTTACCATTTCAACCAATCAATTGTCTGGACAATCTCACATCTTTTTTTGGTAAAAATTGGAACTGATAGAATTAATAAATCAAATGATATAGGCAATGTCCAGCTTCATCATGGAGAAACTTGCCTTTAGTACAATCAGGAGGTTCAATAACCTCTTCTCTAATCCTACTACAAAAGGAACCACTGTCAAGCTTGGCCAAAATGTCAGCACATTGTTTCCTTCTTTAAAAACATGACTGATACGCTTCCTCCTTAGCTCATTTAGTAAGGTCCTTGTTTAGGAAATGAAGAGGGAAAACCTCTCCTTATTAAACACTACTCCCTCTGTCTCATATTATTTATCTTATTCAGACAATGAAGATACTTTTGACTAACTTTTATCCCTGTTAAATGTGGGAACAGAAACACATGTTAAGTAAAGTTAGGGATAGTATTGTAAAATATGGTAAAAGTCTTATAGAATTTTGTATTCCAATTAACTTTCTTAATATTTATAATATGGTAAAAAAGGACAACTAATATGGATCAGAGGGAGTAATTAGTAGAATAATACTCCTACTTATTTCAAAGAAGAGGGAAAGAAGGTTGGGGGTTGAACCATTAGTAATATTATTAGTAATTAATTGGTGCTTAATGGGTGAATGGGCTGGTTTGGTTAAGAAGGTGGTGCAACCATTTCGAAATTTGTGAGCCTCCATATTTATGTTTAGCGGCTAATGATGTTTAGTGTAACATCAGCATCAGCTCAGCTGGTACCACCGTACGTACCCCAAACCTATAACAAAAGGCCAAAAGGTTGAAAATGCCGGTCTTACTATTCAATCAGCTGAGAGAAATGCATGGAAACTTCCTCTGTGATCATTATCAGATCATTTTATTGATCTAATGTAGATTTTTCTATACACTTCTCACAAGATCAATATTAAGAAGATTTTGAGTATGGAGTATATGGTTATAATTAGAAAACTATAAAAATTAATGTTTAAATTGATCATATCCACACTTCTCTTTTTCCAGTCAATAGTCTACTTACCTAACTCACTTCAACTTTGATCTTCTTCCCATCTCTAAAATATCCGTACATTGCATGGTGCACTTTCGAAATTGTAGTATAGTATTATCACCCTTAACCCCACCAAAAGATTAAGACAGAATGATATGTCATGAAATAATATTTTCAACCTTTCACCCCAATTTTTAATCCCACGAAAAAGTTGTGTCCCGAATTATCCTGAATTGAATCGATTTTAAAATATTTTTATCTTCAATGAATCAAATTAAAAAATTATATTCTAAATTAGATCTAAATTAAAACGTTTTACCATAACTTAAGCAATTAGTCTATTTATTATTCTTCCCCAACTAAGGGGAATAAAGAGTACAGTAATGTTTTGGTTACAATAGTAGGAAACGTCGTTATTCATATGCAACCTCCCATGGCTTTAAGTCAAGCCCCCTAACCTACGTTTCACCAACAATGTGACGACTATATATAATTCCCAGTCTCATTGGATTTCATGTGGAAATATATTCAATTAATAATATTACAGCCGAACAAAAACAAAAATTTGTCAAAAAAACAAAACAGGTTCCACTTTCCTCCAGATTTCTGCAGTTTTGTCTCCATTACATTGCATCCCTTACAACTTCCAGTTCATGCATGAATCTGGATAAAGCATTTTCTTCACTTCCAACTTTCAAGTTCCGGCCCAAAAAAAAAAAAAAAAAAACTTTCAAGTAAAATTTCAAGTATTTAGCTAGCAGCTTGAACAGCAAAAATGTCACTCTCGGAGCTGGCAGGGCAGAGTCTCGACTTCCTTGTGCTTTTTTAATTAAGAAGCTAAGGGTTTCTGTTTCTGACATTTGATTTGACAAATACAAACATTCAAATCAAATGGCAAATCCTTCGGCAGCTAAAAAGAGAAATTTTAGACCACTTAGCTACAGAAAAAATAAAAGCTCAATCAATGATTGGCGTCTAAACTCATAACAGTACCCTAGTGCTATTAAACCAAAACCAAACCAAAGTATATAGCGGCTACAAGAAGGAACTTTGCCTTTTCGTCAAGGATATATATCGTTTTATGCAATAATAATAGTGGTACCTACTTACATTTTATAGGTTAGTATAATAAAAAAAATCTTATCTTATAACTATCAAAACAAAGCTATAAGCATGCATAATATCTTTAAACTATATATAAATTCATAGTAACTTTTAAGCATACGGTTCAAATGTTATTAATTTTTGTTCATTGGAGTTGACATAAGTGGTTAAGATTCGGACTCTTCTTGCACCTCACCCAGATTTGAATCCCGTTGACTGTCGTCTCTTATTTGGTAAGCGATTTGTAAATTCCGAAAAACCAGTAAATGAAAGTCCAATGGATCTGTAAATCTCAAATTACGTCTACGGTTTAACCTGACCTTGGAAATTTGATAGCTACCCCTGTTCTTAAACTTTTTTTTTCTAAAAAAGAGGTTATTAATTTTTTTTTCAATATTATTTACCTTATTTAGTTGGTATATAATATAATTCCTAATTAAATTATGAGCCATTAGACTAAAGTCTCCTTACTAGTAAGACTTGAACCACTTATGATCCAAATACAATACAATATCTGTCAGTTGAGTTAACTCTGTTAGTGTAATTTGTTAATTTATTTATAAGATCGTATTTATTCGATATTTAAGTTTAAGAGAGTTATTATAATGAGATTTTTACTTATTAATTATTAATTAATATATTCAAAAATAAAAAATATACGGTTAGATTCCTTGTTGTCTTATAATTTTTTTTTGTCCTCTTGAGAATATTGTTGTTATAATTATATATATAGAGGATAAGAACATAAGTAGCATCATAATTTGCAATCTTTTTCGTCAGATGTTTGAGCTTAAGCCATAGTCGATATATTATGTTAGGTGACCAATTGTCCACTTTGATATAAACAATAAACAAAAGTGGAAAATATATATAAAGAAGATAAGATTAGCATTATAGCCATAGATGGGGAAAATGAAAAATTGACATTTCATTAAATCATAAACCAACCTGTACGAGGGTATTTTTGTTGCTAACGATATTTAGTAAGGGTTCTTTAGTCATTTCATGGAGGAAAAATTTTGGGTAGGGGCCGTCTGAGTCTGAGGGAACATTACGTGTACGTGGCGCGTAAGTCGTATTAAGTTGTAATCCGATGTTGACCATTGTTTAAAAATGATTTTTTTTTCTTAAATCAATTTATTTCATAAATGAAAACTCCGATTTTTTTTTTCCAACTCGGTATTAAGAGGTTTTACTTTACTAATCCGGAACTGATTTATTCCGTAGCTGTATACAAATTATCTTAAACTTGAGACCTATTTAAGCTCTAATGAACCGTTTACTACTGGTTATGGTCATGTTTAATGCACTGATTCACCGGTTTGTTTAGCTGGTGGACCGGTGCACCGGTCAAATGGAGGTTTAAATGTAATCTCCGTTTCAATCGTTGCTCTAATAATCTCATCTGTACAGCACCAAATCTAATCTGTACAGTGTAAATCTCATCTGTACAGTTACTAAACAGTGTCAATCGCACCGTTACCGTACCGCTCTACTAAACGGAGCCTACAACCACGCGTTGATATTCTGACTCATTTTTTAGTACATAATGATAATTTACTCCAAACTCATTAGCATTACATCTCTCAAGTTTCAATTTAATCCAAATAAAATATAACGTGCTAGCATCTATATTAAATTTTTCTAAAAAAATATATACGTTTATCCATTTTCAAAATTTAATAGAAATGGTTAATATCTATCACATTGAATATACAAGCAAGTATGATTTCTTAAATAAACTTTCAAAATTCAAAATTTATAAATTAAAAACAAATATTTAGATTTTTTTTTTTGAAATCTAGAACTATTCAAATTTGGATTAATTAGTATATGATAAAAAAATAGTAGTAACAAATAAAATATGCTTTATTCTCTATTATGCGAATAGTACATGCATGTATTTTGGTATATACACGATGGATTGAGGGTGGCAAAATTTATATAAAATCTTAAATTGTCAAGTTGATCTACAATATGAACAATGTGAAGAAGCTATTGGTTTCCTTTGCCCATTTTTTTTCTTCTCCTCCCTAACCATAACAGTTCAAGAATCATAAAATCAAAGCAAGAATTCTTTGAGTAATTATCTTCTAAAAGAAAAAATAAATCCGAATCTATTGAATCACACAAGGTATAGTACTCCAATCCCATTATCAAATTGTTGAACAAGAAAAAATTGTTGAAATTTTTTTAGAACCACCAATCATTTTATATTCAAATTCATGTTATTTTGGCCTAATAAGGGAGAATTTCACTTTGAAGAAGAAACAGTGAATAGAAAATTCATTAAAAAGGTCAACCATAATAATTACACCATGGCTGCAACTTTGAAGTGTGGACAAATCACAAATCAATGGGCTGACTTTTTTTCTTCTCTTGAATAAGAAAAATGGACAAATTCATCTCTAACACTATGTTTGCTAAGAGAGAAACGTTGAGGAAAGAAATAGAGTGGAAAGAAAATGAGAAGTAAATAACTTTTCTTGTTTTGTATAAATGTTCTTATTTCTGGGAAAAAAAAGAATCTTATATTTGATAGGAAGGGGAAATACAATTAAGACAAGAAATATGAGAGAAATGATGAGTTTCCTAACCTTAGAATCATTTTGCCTCGACATTATGTGAAAAGTGCAGTTTCCTTAATTTTAACTTAAATTATGATTTTATTTAGTACAATTTTCAATTAAGAAAAGAAATATGAGAGAAATGATGAGTTTCCTTAGAATCATTTTCCCTTGACATTATGTGAAAAGTGAAATTTCCTTAATTTTAACTTGAACAATTTTACAATTATAATAATGAGTTTATTTCCTTACCATTTCTATCAATTATACTACCAAACAGTAAGGGTCTGTTTGGCCCAGCTTATCTACTGAAAAAAACTTAAACTGGGCCAAATGGAAAATCCAGAAGTGATTTTCAGTTGTTTTTGAACTAAAAGTCAGAAACTCTAAATTGAAGTTTCTTCCAGAAGTACTTTTTCAGAAGACCTTTAAACTAGACCAAACGGGCACTAAAAGAGATGATAAAACTTTCCTTTCATTCTTTCCAATTTTCTTTCCTTATCTATTTCCTTTGTATCCAATTTTTCTTTTATTTTCCTCCTACCAAAAAATTTTAAATCTCCATTAATATTTAATCCCACTCAATCACTAGATTTATTTAGGGAAACTAAATCACAATATTAAAAATGAACTAATTCTAATTAGTGCACATGATATATTCTTTTAGTACACCAATTAAATATCTTCATTATTACTAATATTATTTTTTAAATCTTTTGTAATTACTTGAATGCCCCAAATCAGAAAAGACGCATGTGCAGTAGCTTGGACTTCAAAAGTTTGGCCTTTTTCCGACTGAAAACTTATAATCTTCTTCCTCTGTTTCAAGCACTTATATATAAAGTTTGAAACCCAACCCCCTCCCTTTATGGCTTTTACGAGGAACACTTTCAAGATCAACATCTTTTCTCTGCATTTTCCTGCCTTCTCCCTGTAAAAACAAAAAACACAATCTCAGAAAACGAAATATCAGTTGAAAAAAGAGAAGAAGAAAGTAAGAAAAGATCAGAAAAAAGGGTGAGTCTTTGCTTTTCAATCCCTTTTTGTAAGAACCCTTTTTTTACTTTTAATCTAGGGAAAGGAATGATTTTGAGTTTCTTGTTTTTTTTGTTTGTGTGCAATAATTTTTCAGTTGGGGTGTCGTAATTTTCCATGGTCTTTTTCAGTTTCTCGTTTATTATTATTGATTTTATCTCAATAATTAGAGCAACAATGGCATTGACTATCCATGTCTGAAAAAAACAAAACCATAAATTCAGATTTAAAAGATTTCTCTGTTTTTCCATTGGCCGGCCGCTTTGTGAGAACTCCATTTGCGCCTTGTGTCATTCCCAATAACCAAAGATTATGACTTGAATTTTCGTTTTCTTGTTAAGTTCCTTTCATTCATGTCTTAACAATCGAAACAACTAAGTTTTCCAAAGAACTTTCGCTTTCCACTTGTGTTTCATTATTGAGTTCATCTTCATGCATCTTTCCCAATCTTTTTTCCTTTTCTTTCTCTTTTATCTCTTTCTAAATCATGCATAATTTGTCAAGTACTTCACACGTACCAAATAAAAGGCCAAATTTTGATCCTAAATCTTTAAATATCTGATACAGGAAAACTTGTAAATGTTTTTTTTTTCTCAATGATTGAAATTCAATTCACCCATTTTTACACTCTGTTTTCCTCTGTAAAGAGAACCCATAGCTCTTTTTAAACCAATATATTTTCACCAAAAGGATGAACCTGGCCTATTCTCCATCCTTTTCTTCTATTTTATATTGAGAATTCCATTTTCTTTTTCTTTTTTCTTTTTTTGTTGTTAACGTTGGTTCCTTGGAAGCTGTCTCCATTTCCCCTGCAACTAGTTCTTTTATATTCCCGTTGAATTTCTCCATTTAGTTTAAAAACCCTCTTAAACTGTCAAGTCTTTCACTCAAAATATTGATAAACTAATATCCCAAACCTTTTTTTTCCTTTCAACTCTTCTGGATAAGTTAGCAGCAGCCCAAATACCCTGATTTGCCACCCAGTTTTGTTCTTTTCCTTTGAGAGACTTCACCATGATATATCATTTCCATTGAAAAATCTTGGCATTTAAAACGGATTAATCAATTTATATCCATTATTAAATCCGCCAACTTGTTCTTGATCTCGATTTTAAATTTTCTCCTTCTCAGGCTGCTAAACGAATGAGAACAGAGATGGGAAAAATCTCCAAGGTATGCGCCTCTTTTCTTTTTCTTTGGCCGGCAATTTAATAGTTCGTCGGATTTGATTAATGGGTGGTCGCTAAAAAGTGAAAAAAGCTGAAACTTATTTTGGGTTGCTTGCTTTGCTCTGTTTCAGTCTTTGTGGCCTAAAGTAGTTGTGAAAAAATGGCTGAATATACAGAGTGGAGTTGACGAGTTTCAATCAGATTACGCAATTAACGGTAAAAAAAATCTCAACCCGGATTTTTCTCGTTTCGTTTTTAAGATTTTGATTTCCAAGTTTACGTTTTGGATTTGTAATAAAGGTTCGATTTGATCCCCTGTTTTCTTTTTTGCAGACGAAACTGATGAAAGAAGAAAGAGTTGTTCTGACGAGGATTATTACATGATCGTACCTAAAGATTTCTCAGGTAATTTTACTGTGACGACGGCACCGTTTTAATGTCCCCCACTTCTTCTTCTTCAACTCTCTCCTCCGTCCACGTCGTTTGAAAATATCGAAAAAATAATGCGACCTTGAAGCAGAGTTTCTGAACTTCCCGGAGCCGTCAGTTTGACGGCTGTGATTTATTTTGATTGGACGTTAAAGAAAGAACTGGTAGTAAATTTCGGTTGGGTCCCGGGTTTGGTTAGTTGATAATAGATGGCCCGCTGTTGAATTCGTTGCCACGTGGACGGACGAGATTCAATTACTTAGATTTACATGTGTTCTAGTTGTAGTGTTTTGTTTGTATTCTAACTGTGAGTTTTGGGTTTCAATAGGTGGCTGGTTGAAGGAAGCCGCCGCCGGAGGGATTAAACCGTCGAAAGTAATGCCGGAGACACAACCGGCCGCCAACGAGCTTGACCTCAGGTAAACTTCTTGTTTATAATCATGATTAAGGAACAAATTAAGCACGTGCAGTATTTTTGAGTCGTTGAACATAACGTGTGAATAAAGTTAAAAGATGCTAATAAATTGATTAAGACAAATTGGTATGTAGATTAAGTGGGAATTATTGGAGTTGAGGAAGCTTAATTATGGTCAATAATTGGGTTTTATACCTTTATTTGTCGTTCTTATTGGAGTAATTAATGTTAAAGCTTTTTTGGTTTGGTTGTGATTCATATGGATTATGCAAATAATGTTGGGTTTGTTTTGGGAGTTTCCAGGATGTTTGTAGGGACATGGAATGTCGGAGGGAGGTCACCCCACGAGGGTTTGAACTTGAAAGATTGGCTAAGGTCACCTACTCCTGCTGACATCTACGTTCTTGGGTATAATCCTTTGCTCGTTTGTCCTAATTGTAGATTAATGAATTATTAATCGTGTTGGTTGGGTTTGATTAGTGGGAATTTGAGTTTCTTGCCCTAGAAGAAACTAATAATCGTTTGATTTGTTAAGAGCCCGTTTGACCCAGCTTAAAGCTGAGTTTATATAATAATGAAATAAAAGCTTAAGCTGGGTTAAATGGAAAATCCAGAAGTTCTCTTCAGAAGCGCGTTGTTTTTTAACTAAAATCAGAAGCTCTAAATTGAAATTTTTTCCAGAGTCCTTTTTCAAAAGTGCTTTAACTAGACTAAATCGGATCTTTCTTTCTGCTTGTTAGGTTCCAAGAAATCGTTCCTCTTAATGCTGGTAACGTGCTAGGGCCCGAGGACAATGAACCGGCTGCCAAGTGGCTTTCCCTTATTCGAAAAGCTCTGAACAACGGCAGCAATGCCGCGGAGCTTGAGCGTCAAGGAAGCCAGAAGCCGAGGGTCAGCTTCTCCGACTTGATCTCAATGGAAGATCAATTAGGAATGGAGGATTTCGAAAAGTTGGTTAACTTGAATTCGAATTCAAGCGAGGACGGCGGCTCTCCTAGTCCCACTTCCATGTCTGGCAGCCCAAGGCGCGGACGTTTCTGCCTAGCTGCAAGCAAGCAAATGGTAGGGCTATTTTTGTGCGTGTGGGTTCGAGCTGATCTGTACAAGCATATCACCAACTTGAAAGTCTCATGTGTTGGCCGTGGCATCATGGGATATCTTGGAAACAAGGTCAGCCTTGTATTTCATTTCATCATTTATCCTTATACTGTTCGTTAACTTGTTTGTCACGAAATGACAAGAATTAAATCATAAATTATATTAATTCCTAACTGATCTCCTTTATTTGGTAACAGGGTTCGATTTCAATTAGTATGAAAGTGTACGAAACATCATTTTGCTTCGTGTGTACACACTTGACTTCCGGGGAGAAAGAAGGGGATGAGATCAGAAGAAATTCTGATGTTGCAGAAATATTAAAAAGAACAAGGTTTTCTCAATCATTTAGTGATTATTTAAGGCGAACGAGTTTTTCTCCTCGTTCATGCAGAGATCCCCGGCAGCCACTTCCCCCCGAGACCATTTTAGACCATGAGTAAGCCACTTTAATTAGTCCATCTAAATCATGTCAAATCAGGCATGTTATGTGATTTAAGACCCCTAATGTTTTTCCTTAATTACATTTTTTCAGCAAGATTATTTGGTTAGGGGATTTGAACTATCGTCTCGCTGTGGGGAGTGGCGATACACAAGAATTATTGAAGAAAAATGACTGGCAAGCACTTCTAGAGAAGGATCAGGTGAGATTAAGAGAAGCTTTGATCTGTTTTTTTAACATTTTAGTCTTATAATAATGTTCATGTTACATATTTGAAGCTTTTTTTTTATTGTTTAATACAAGATCTAACATGGTGTGTATTTAACTTAACTGTTTTGCAGCTAATGCTAGAACAAAATGCCGGTAGGGTTTTTAAAGGATGGAAAGAAGGCAAGATTTTCTTTGCCCCAACTTATAAATATCTGCCCGATTCTGATGACTATGTCGCCCAAATATCAAACTCGAAAGAAAAACGGCGTAATCCTGCTTGGTAAGATTCCAAATTCATGTTCCTTTCCTTAATTCTTAGTAATTAAATACATTAAACATGATTAAATTAATCCCAAGTTGTGCATTTGATTAAGGTTGCTTGTTGGAAGCTACTAACTATATTGATTTTTATTCAATTATAATACAAATTTGTGTTGGATTGATTACTACAGTTCTGTTCCTAGTTTTGGCAGCTTTCATTTTTTTTATTTGTTTTCTTGTTTTTATTGCTCCATTTTTAATCAGACCTTGCCGTCCCATTGAACATGACTCTGAACTAATCTTAGTTGTTCATCACATTTAAACCTGAATCTATTCTACTGGGAAAAGATAATTTAAATTTAAGCCACTACAATTAATTAATTAATTAATATTATCATGTTCTTGGAACAAACTCTATAGCAGTTCTCCATAAAGTTTCAAATTTTCAATAGTTATTCTTATATAAAGCACGTTTATCGCCTTTTTTAGTGAATCTGATTGGTTTAGTCAGAGAGGCATAGTTCATGTGAACACTATCTAATTGCTTCATAAATTTAATAAGCTTATGTTTAACTATAGTTTTTTTGACTCAACTTGTTCAGATTAATTATTATAAACCGACCCATGTTTAAATTAATGTTCCATTTACTTAAATGCCAAGTCAAGAAGAACCCTAACCAATATTTTTCTGGGAAATGATTGCAGGTGTGATAGAATATTGTGGAAAGGCGACGGAGTGAAGCAGATATGGTACTCAAGGGGAGAATCAAGGTTTTCCGATCATAGACCGGTTTATTCAATCTTTTCGGTCCAAATTAACTTGACAAACAAGCTAATCTCCACGGCGAAATCATGCTTACCAAGATTTTCAGCAAAATCTAGCTTGTCATCAGGTTGTGTGGCCAAAGTCCAAGCTGAGGAGATGTTAGTAATGCCAAGGGCACAAAGTTGCATTAATGCAACTTCTGGTTTTTGAAAACACTTTGCAAGTGTGTTGTGTCCAAAATTGGTCCACCAATAGTGAAGTTTATAGCTGTAATCAATCATCTGACACGCGACACGAAAGACTGACACGTAAGCCGATAAGCATCCCCTGACACGCTTCGGTTGCCCCCCGGCATTTTTAACGGGTTGGATTGGCGTGCTGGGTAGTGATGATGTTCATGAATGGATGGAAAATGGAAATGGCCTGCTTGCTGCTACAGCTACTCAATGGGAGCTTTTCTTGGTTCATGAAATCAAGAAGGAGAAAAAGTATGTTGATTTTGATGTGCATGCCATGCCTAATATTTCGAATTTTCGATAAAAGTGATGAATGATGAATTATTATTCTCGGGGGATTGTGTAAATATATGTTAAGAATTTGCAGGCTAGTTCAGAAGCCAAAGAAACTGGGATGAATGGAGAGCCTCTAGGGTGCTTTTTTCCATGTCATGCCTTGTTTATATTTCTGGAAGCTAAAAAGTTAGCTAACCCCATGTTCATGTTTAACTGAAAGAGAGAATGAATGAATTTCAGCTTTTTGTAGAGAAAGTGTTTTATTTGTTTTAGTGTAATTTTTTGAGTTTTGATGCTAAGAACTTTTGATTAAAGTGAAAAAAAAAAAAAAAGTTGTAAATGGAAAGGAAAATGGCTTTTGCACTTTGCAGACAAGTTTCTGGCTGACAATGTTTGATTAAAGCAGGGCATTCTTAAGTGCCATAGGTATCCATATCCGTATTCAGCTCACTATGAGGGTAAAATTCTCTCAGTTATGGTTTTTTCTATTCATAAAACCCGAACTTGAAACTTATTTAATCAAGTGGTTCTACACTTCGTTTATGGTTTTATCTATTCAAAAGACTCGATTATGGTTTTCTCTATTCATTAAACTTGAACTCGATACTTATTTAATCGGATGGTTCGACACTTCGCCTATGATTTTATCCATTCACAATACCCGAATTTAAGAAGCAATCATCATAGTGATGCAATGCTATTGGAACATTGGGAAGAGGGTGTTTTTTAATTTTGCAGTTTTGTCTGAAATGTAGCTGGCAATAAGCAATGTTCCATTAACTGTTTGGAAGCATTCCTTTTTTGGACTAAGTCTAGTGGTCATTTTCTACAATTATAAATATATTATTCAATCAATCTTTTTGGCAGTCGCTCTCTCATACCAATTCCAATTCCAAGTTCGATTCTAACCACTGAAAAAACTTGATATCTACGTGTTCAATTTCTAATAGCCAGCAAAAAATGTTTCCTATCCATGGAGACCAACCATGACTTCAAAGGAGAGCCACAGAACCAGAATTAGAACCCTACATTCAAATCCAACCATAAACATTTTGCAGAAATGAAGTGGTAAAATACAGCCAAAAACAAGATTCTAATAATGGACTCTCCCCTCACTATCCTAACAGATATTTTTGATGCATTATGACCTCATTGATAGGCAAACAAAAGGAGAAAAAAAAAAAAAAAAAAGCCAACTTCAAAGGGTTTTTGCTTGACAAAGAGATGGTAGACATGGATAAGAACTTGATAATGACAAGCTAACTCCAATTTTAGCAAGCAATTGTTTTAGGTTTTAAGCATTATTATGTGGATTATTATTATTATTATTAAGATGGGCTTATATATCGCCGAAAAAAAATCCATTCCGGTTTCATCAATGTATATTGGGTCGAGTGCAAGTAAGGTCTTTGATTCAAATTTTTTAAGTAGAGATATAGGAATTTGGAGAGCTTATTCTGTTTGAAGTTTGATTCGATTTAACTTCGGATTAATTGAAATTTAATGTGATTGGATGCGGTCCATTAGTAATGGGTCGTAAATTTGTTAGTTTTGGCCCATTATAAACCTTTGATATTGATCAAGGCGCATGAAAAAAGGAAAAATAGTTACAAATTTGGGCTTATAATGGGCCCATGCGAACTCAAACTTACGATCCATTAGTAATGGGCCATATCCATCGTTAGAGAATTTGGGCCGCTAAAAGGTTTAAAATATTTTCAAAGAAAAGTGTTTACTGTAATAAAGAAGGCTAGTACGAAATGGAACAAATCTAAATCTTTTTGTCGTAGGTTTTTTTGAAGTGGCGCCAAACGCCGCATATTCAGAATGATGAAAATGATCAGATCTGACAGAACCTTTGTACACGTGTACGGTCATGATAAGGGATCCCACGACATCTGATCGTGCAGGCCACCATCTTATATCATCTCTTCAATCAAAATCCTCAAAATATCCATTTTTATTTCAAAGAAAAAGGAAAAAATTTTAAACCTTTCCGTTCGTTCCCTTTAGATCTCGCTGCAATCACCGTCCGCACAACCTCCGGTTTGATTTTCCGGTCGATCGTTACCGGAAAGTTTTCCCCTTTTTCCAATCAGTGATTGTTGAGTTCGTAAATTAATCAATCGAATCATTGCAGGTATTTGCACCATAAAGATCTCTCCTTTAATATATTTTCTTGAGTTCGTTATTTTAGTGCGAGGTACGATTTGAGTTACATGTTTTTAGAATATTTGATTGATCAATTCCTTGCATTTTGTAGATATCTGCTTTAGCGAGTGAGGTTTTCAATTGTCGACGAACTACTAAAGTATTTGCTTCAGCCAGGAGTTGGAAAGCTTGGGTTTTTGGTGTAAAGTTAGTATCTTTGATCGTTTGTTCAATGCCACGTACTAAATTCTTGAAGCGTTGTGATATAGTTAACTGCTGTTGCTTATTGGACTAGAAGAAAGAATTCGATCATACCGAAATTTTGAAGTAAAGCTAGAAAAATGGTAAGTTTTGCATGTTCTTAAGGGGATTTTGATTTCATTTTGGAGTTTGGTATGTGCTTAAGTGATTTTGGGAAATGTCCTATGGCAGCAAATAGTAGAAATGTTATGTGTTTTGACCTTGTGGTGAATGCTTTTTATTCTATTTCATGTGTACCTTTTGCAACTGATTGAGTGGTGTACTTTTATGGGATTAATTCTTCTGTGGTTGCTCATATGCCTTTAGTTTTGCGTACTAAAGGATTTTTAGGCTTAAAATCCTGCTTGATTTTCCAAATTGATTTTTCAGTAGTCGACAAGGTGCATTAGAGTTATGTTGAACATCTTCTAAGCTATCTGTGATCTATTGACATTCTTATTGGTTGTTTCCCAGTGGACAAAGTTGAATTTTGGAAGTTCTTTTTTTGTTTTCTTGCAGTTGACTTGTTTTTAATATTCCTAAGAGTTGTAATGTGTTGTAGATGATAGGGTACTAAGGAACTATAAGTAAGAGTGAAAAGGATGATATTTGACAATAATTGCCCCTGTTATCTCGATGGGATGTGGTTAATCTTGAATACTAGCAATGAAAAAGCCTTGACTGTTAGTATTATCATTATATTTTCTCTTATAGATGACCTCATTGTCTGGACTTGTTTCTGATTAGTTATCTGTTTAATGTGAAAGTCTTTCCAGAATCAGGGTGTTTGGATGACAAAGGGTGCTGGGTGTTTAAATGATGGTGAGATGTCTTATGATAATTCTTCTAGAACTGAGCCAAAGCGTTCTCATCAATGGTTCATGGATGGTCCTGAGACAGACTTTTTTCCTAACAAGAAGCAGGCAGTTGGAGTCCCTACTTCCAACTTATTTTCTGGAATGTTGAATTCAAATGTTCCTTCATGGGGAAATTCCTCTGGATTTCATTCAATGTCTGGGCAATTACCTGAACGGTTATTTGATACTGAAACAGCTCGGCCTGTGAATTTTGACGATCGGAGTATTCCATCGGTTAGCACAGAGAAAGTTGACATGGGAAGAAAGGTTAGTGAAGATCTATTTCTAAATGATTCTTCATTTGGGTTATCCATGTCCCATACATTGGAAGATCCTAGATCTGGGTTAAATTATGGGGGTATTAGAAAAGTAAAAGTCAGCCAGGTCAAGGAGTCTGAGAATGTCATGCCTGTATCAATGGGACATGCATATGACAGGGTGGATGACAACTCTGTACCAATAAGTCATGCTTATAACAAGGTGGAAGATGGTAATATATCGATGGGTCTTGCTTATAACAAAGGGGAAGAGAGCATCATGTCTATTGGTGATACCTTTGAAAGGGAGAATAATGTTTTCATAACAATGGGACAATCCTATAGCAAGGCTGAGGATAGTGTTACCATCAGTCAAACATATAAAGAAAGCAATGATGCCATGGCAATGAGTAATGCCTTCAAGAAGGGTGATAACAATTTCATGTCCATGGGTCAAACCTACAACAGGACAGATGATAATCCTATGACTTTGGGTCACACCTACAATCAAGGAGATGACAATGCCATATCCATTAGTTACAACAACAGTGACAACAATAATTTGTCAATTGGTGAGTCCTACAGCAAGGGAGAGAGTACTATTATATCTTTTGGTGGCTATGATGATGATGATACAAATCCTTCAGGAAGGCTCATATCAGGATATGATTTATTGATGGGTCAGCCCTCTGTCCAAGGATCTGATGCACCAAATGAGACAGAGATGGCTAAATCCAATCCACTAGTTCACACTGGTAATGTAACTGCCTCTGGAGCTGAAGTTTCTAGGAAGAAAGAAGACCCAAAAGCTGGAAAAAAGGTTTCTTCAAATAATTTCCCTTCAAATGTCAGAAGTTTGCTATCAACTGGTATGCTTGATGGAGTTCCTGTTAAATATATTGCCTGGTCACGGGAGGTAAACCTCATTTCACGTCTTCTTCTATTAGTTTAACTTCCCATCTCGTGACATGCCTGCTTCTTTTTATACACTTCAGAAGGAGCTACGTGGTGTTATAAAGGGTTCTGGGTATCAATGTGGCTGTCAGACATGCAATTTTTCTAAGGTGAGGTTTTTCGGTTTTTCTATGGTATAAGAAAATTGCTAATGCAAGGTATCCGTGCGCTCATCAGCTGGTTTTGACTTTTCTGATAGGTCGTTAATGCATATGAATTTGAACGACATGCTGGTTGCAAAACAAAACACCCAAACAATCACATTTATTTTGAGAATGGGAAGACAATATATGGGATTGTTCAAGAGCTTAGAAGCACGCCTCAGAATATGCTGTTTGATGTTATTCAGACTATAACCGGTTCGCCTATTAACC
This sequence comes from Corchorus olitorius, assembly GCA_001974825.2. Taxonomy (NCBI): domain Eukaryota; kingdom Viridiplantae; phylum Streptophyta; class Magnoliopsida; order Malvales; family Malvaceae; genus Corchorus; species Corchorus olitorius. The sequence goes on along the minus strand of AWUE01015467.1, from coordinate 40,076 downwards.
AGAAGTCCTTCCGGCTTTGGAAAGGTGATGCAAACTTTTTAACTTGAACAGCTTCTGTTTCACCTAACTTTATTGATTTGCCTTAGACATCAATTCTCCAAAGTATCCATCTTCCACTGATAAAGATGATTAAATGGAAATTCAGTTTTTCATGTACTCTTTATTGACCGAAAATCTTTCCTACTCATGTCTTTTATCTTTCCTTTTCAGAGTCCTTTTTAGCTGCCACTCGCGAACTTCAGCGTATATATGGAAATGATGGAGCGAAACAATTACCATAAAATGATAAAAACAACTATGTTTCATGTAAGGTAGGGTCATCTCTGTTTTGTGCATAGCAAGTCATCTTTTTGACCAGACATGGTGCTTTCTAACGGTGACAGCACCACTAACTTATCATTGATGTTTTGCTAATTTTGATGGCTAAGGAGAATTAATGCCATAGAAAAGAGATATTTGTTGTCATGTCTTCAGTCGTATCTCAGTAATATGTAATCCATAACTTAGTTGAAGAAATAGAGATGAAATTTAAATGTTACTCTTTTGGCGGTTCTTCTGATTGTTCCCATTTTTACATCATTGGCGTTGAGATTTTACTCTTAGTTGAGCTTATACTATTGTATTTCAACTATTTCATGAATCAAAAAGGAAATATATTACAATCCCAAGTTTTGAGTACACAAAATCAAACATGAAGCGGATGCGATGAACAGAAAACTGTTGAACCTGGTAATGGTTTTGAGAGGGTTCACTTTTTCTTCACGTGTTGTGTGTGTCAAGGGCAGCATCATATAACTTTTTTTATGTCACAAAGCAAACCAATGGATTCAAAATGAAAATGGATGCAAAAGTTTGGAACTTTTGTTGGTAAAATTCCATTTTCTAGCTCGGATCACTTTGTAATTGTCTTATGCAAATGAACTAGAAGTCAAAATAGCATAGTTAAGGGTGGTTTTATGGATTCCCATTTCTACCAAAGTAAGAAATGGAGGAAAACCTTGGCTCTTTACCCATAGAATATTACAATTGGTGTAGTGATTCTGCTTTCATTTGCCTTATTATGCTACCATTTCATGATGATTCTTTTGTGAGATAAAAATATATTGAAAAGCTCCATTAAATTGAATGATTACAAACACTCAATCTAATTGATCTGCTAGGAAGAGTCTAGACAAGGGTTGAGGAGGAAATGGGGCCAATATCGATGATTGATCAAAATCTTGCATCATGATTCATGTCATACTTATGATTTTCCATAGTGGGAAGTTATAGTTACATTTGCATCAGAAAACCACTATAACTCCATGATTGCTTTGTGGTTTCCCCATGTCTCTTAGAAAGAGTAGGTGGTGTTATAATGACAAAAATCAGATTCCCCACTTTAGGCTTTTTGGTGGTAGGGAAAATAAATTCAGACAGGAATTGAATCTGTTTTCTCACGTAAATTTTCATCTCTGGTTTTTGAGGTTTCCCTTCTGGACACGTCAATAGTAATGGTCTGATGATCAGAATTACTTTCCAGTTCTTTGTTAGCCATATCTATGTTAGCTGCTTCGATTCGATCCGGTTTCGATGAGGTTGGAGTGTTATACTCCTTGCTTTTACCCCAAAGCACAAAATATAAACCTGCAATTATGATGACGGCTCCAATCACCCTGCAAAATTTAAGTCATGAGATAAAGATTAGTGTTTTTTTTTTCCCATTCTTTTACTTCAATAAATATGGTCTTTTTAAGTATGGGTTTTTTGGAGCTCAGTGGCAGCAAGCCGAGTGTAAGGTTCCTACAGGCTAAGTAAACACAAGGTTTTCTCATGTATACTCTGCTTAGCCTCACCCTGTGTTAAGATCCACAGTTCACTCTTGGCAAGCCCCGTTGTTGCCCGTTGGGGTTTCAGAGGGAGCGGGGGACTGAGAGCCCCTAGGGTCAATGATACCCACCAAGAGACCCTTTTTTTCCCGCCAAAGAAAAAAAAAGAATATGGGTTTTTGGAGATTACCTTCCCAAAAACATTTGTTCAGCCAGAATGATGGAAGACATAACTGCTACAATAACCATGCAAAGGGGACTAAAAGCTGTGACAAAAACTGGTCCCCTGTCTTTCATTATCACCCCTTGAATGTAATAAGCAAGCCCTGAGCATACAATACCCTGCAACCACCATTCATTTTCCACAAATCAAAATTTCAGAAAATGTTGAGAAAATCCAAAACAATTTTGAAGGTTTTTGGTTTTGGTAAGAATTTCTTACACTATATGCAGCTGTAAGTAACTTAGTGTCCCATTTAATAGCCCAAATTGCAGCATTTCCCTTTTCCATTATCAAAGCTGCTATGGTACCTTCCAAAGTGCCCAACAGACATATCCAAACTGTGAGAGAAAGTTCAGCAGGATATGTTTCCAACGTGACAGCCTAGAATTTGTCAAAAAAACACAAAGATTATGTCTCATGTTTTTTTTTTCTTAAAGAAAAGATCAAAATTTTGATTTGCTTACTTGCAGAATCACAAAAGCAGCATAGCTGAAGCACCCAACTGTGATCATTAGACCTCCTTTGATCGTATCATGGATATCGGTCCCGTTTTTCGCTGCTGCTTGATGATTAATGCTTCCTTTTGTCCAAAATAAATCAAGCACCGGTCCTTTCATCAGTGTCATCACCATGGCTCCTGCAACTGTTGCAAGAGTTCCAAAAAGTTTCCCATGGCTACGGATTGATCGAAAATTCACCTTCTCAAGCCTGGAAAATACATGATCAAACATGTTTAATCTCAAATTCCTCTGTTTTTTAAGCGAATTTAAGTGTCGGGATTTGTATTAATTGTTTTACCTTAAAATCCAAGCCATTACGAAGGTAATAGCAGGAAGAATGTTGTACATGGCAGATGCAAACGTTGCTGTCGTGTACTTCATACCTATGTAATACAAATTTTGATCAATCACTGGCCTGCAACAAAACATAAACAAATTTTTGTCAGATTTTATTACATAACATAAAGTTTAAGAAAAGGAAAAAAAAACAGTTTAAAATTTTTATAATTTGGATAATTACTCCAATAAGCTGAGCACCATTATCTTGATGAAGATTGATAGTGTCATCTTAGGCCTCACTTTCCTGTCAAAGACAAGTCATTTTCGTGTCAAATTTTTGTCTGACTTATTACAGTAAACTAAAAAACAAAACATATCATTGTTTTTTACATGCATGCAAGCTTACTTGTCGAGAACGGCGGCAAAAGGAGCCATGACGACGGTGGCAATGGCGTGGCGGTAGACAACAAGAGCATAATTGCTCATCCCTTGGTTCAAAGCAGCTTTGGACAAAATATCCATGCCGGCAAGCCCAACTTGTAAGAACATTGCAGCCAAATATGGCTTATATTTACCTAAAGAACCTGCTTGATTTTCCATTTTTGATCTGAAATTTATGATTTGCAATCTGGGTTTTGAGTTTTGAATGATCACTTCTCAAACTTATATAAATGTATGAAATCAGCAGCACTCATGAGAATTTCAGGTAAATGGAACTTGCTATTTATATTCAAAGTTATGGGGCATATTCTATCAAACTTTTTTTGACACCCCATGACTCGTATCAATTTTTTCTGTTGCAAAACAATTATTACTCATAGGCCCCTTTCAAACATTAAATGTTTGCAAAATTATTGGCTGTTGTCTTTATAAATTTTTAGTATTATTTTAATTTATGAGATGTTATGTAAGTGACATTATTTTTTATAGTTTTTTTGCCATTGCGTGGTCGAGGAGTCAATGAACTAATGGAGTTGCTTTTGTAGTTTTCTCTCCAAAAGTTGTTTAAAAGTTTAGAGAGTGTTTCGTGACTGGTCTGCATACAACATAAATTTAAACATTCGAGTCTTATAAAAAATTAAAGAAATATAAAAGAAAAGAGAGATTCCCCAAAACTGAGTGCTTATGACAATTCCAATCTCTGATGAACAGAACTTCTTGTCTTCAAGAAGATTTGTCTTAACATTCATTTCCATTTGAAGAGATTTGGTGAGGGAAACAAGGCAGTGCAATAACCCTTCGGTATCTGGTAATCACATCGAATCACGACTATTTAAATTGAGCCTGTGTTGGATTCTCTAAACTAGAAGAAGGTCCCATATAGTTGAGTGTGAGCCCATTTTTGCTTATGCAAATCCCACTAATCAAAAGACAAGAAATGTGGATAGATAAGAGTTTGCCTTAAAAGAGAAATCTAACTTCATTATTAGAGGAAGGAAAACAAAAAAAAAATGAATGGTAAGTGTGTAGACACCGAAATTTAATTTATTCTAAGTTAAAATCCAGTGATATGGACTGATTAGCTTTGGGTTAAATTTTTTAGATTGGGTTTGGGTTTTAGTAATTTATTTGCGCCAGTTAAGTGGATCAAATAATTATTTATAGCACATGTAAAATAAGTCTGTGTGGGAATTTCCTGGTAATTTCCTACCATGACTTGCTCCCAAAGAATTTAGGCATATATAAAGGCTCCCTTTTCACCAACCTTAAACTAGACACAGACATAGAGAGGCGGTACAGAAAAAATTTCTTTTCGACAGTTTGTATCTGAGAGAGTTTTTTTTTTTAATCAGTGGGAATTCGTCAAACCACAAGGCAAAGTAAAGTAATAAATCTAAAAAGTACATTCAGTACATTGGCTTTACGTGATCCTAAGTCTAATAAATTCTTTAAATCTGAACTTGTTCGTTTTCTTTCTTTTTTTTTTCTTAGTTTTGTTAACATTATTTAGTACATAATTAGGTTATGAAATTGATTAGAATAAAATTTAAAAGAAAATCAAAATAAAAGCTTTCAAATTAAGTGGATGATAATGTGCCCTTTTTTTCTTCTTTAATTTATATTTTGCATTATGTGGGGAATTCGGAGATTTTGCATAATTAGGGTTCATGTCAAATAATAATCAAATTGATAAAAAACTTTTAAAGAGAATATTTTTTAAATCTTGCCAAATTGTGGAAGGTTTAGGAGATATTTTAAGAAATAAATAAAATTAAAATTGTTAATATTGGAAATTCAATTATAAAAATAATAATAAAATTGTTAAAATGTGGATAGATAAGAGTTTGCCTTAAAAGAGAAATCTAACTTCATTATTGGAGGAAGGAAAACAAAAAAAAAATGAATGGTAAGTGTGTAGACACTGAGATTTAATTTAGGCTAAGTCAAAATTTAGTTTTGTCTTAAATCCAGTAATATGGCCTGATTAGGTTTGGGTTAAATTTTTTAGGTTGGGTTTGGACTTTAGTAATTTATTTGAGCCAGTTAAGTGGGTCAAATAATTATTTATAGCACATGTAATATAAGTATGTGTGGGAATTTCCTGGTATTTTCCTATCATGACTTGCTCCCAAAGAATTTAGGCCTATATAAAAGCCCCCTTTCCCCCAACCCTAGGCTAGACACAAACAGAGAGAGAAGCGATACGGAAAAACAAAAATTTCGGCAGTTTGTATTTGGGAGAGGTTTTTTTCTTAGACTGCGTTTAGTAGAGCGGTGCGATTGACTCCGTTTGAACTGAAATTGTGAGATTAAACACTGTACATATCAAATTAGGTACGGTACAAATGAACGGCGAAAACGGAAGTGTTAAGTGAGAACAGCGGTGGGGTGAGATTAAAATGTAGAATGACCTTTAAGGGTATTATTATTTAAAGGTATTGTATCATTTTATTTATATAATATTTATTAAATTAGTATATGGATATATTATTATTATTAATAATATTAAACTTACACTTAATTATAATATTATTTATTTATTTATGATTACATAAAATTTATTATTATTTAATCAATAAATGAAATTAATTTAAACTATTACTAAAAAAATAAAACACAAGTAAAAAAAGAAAATGAATAAATAAAATAAAAATCCATTAATAATATAAATATATAAATAAATAAAATAAAAGTAGAAAAAGTTAAAAGAAAGAGAGGGAAAGATAAAAAAAGAGAGAGTAACAAAAAAAAGGAGGTTAGAAGCAGAAAGTTTTCTGCTGGAGCTGGTTGTTCCAGCCCAAAAGCTTCGTTGATTTGCCCATTTTAGCTGGCCACGTGACCTAACTGGTCCGATCCCAAAATACATCTAATGCTTCAATGAACCACCGTTTTGAGTCCAAATGGTGGTCCACTAAACACAACCTTAATCGATGGGAATTCGTCAAACCACATGACAAAATAAAGTAATAAATCTAAAAGGTACATTCAGTACATTGGCTTTACATGATCCTCTATTTACCTTTTCCTTGATTTCTTAATTTTCAATTACAATTAGAATTCTAATTCCAATTCGTATTTCTTTGTCCTGTTCCTACTTGATTTCTCTTATTTTCTTTTTTTTATTATTATTATTATTTTCTTCTTCGGTGATTTGACGGATTTCTTGATGTTTGGATTTTGTATATTATATTTGTATAATTCTTCTTAATATAGGAAGAAGATTAATTAAAACCATGTCCGATTTTTTTTTCTCTTTTGTAAATAAATTCAAAGGTTAAATCCTAAGTCTAATAAATTTTTTAAATTTGATCTTGTTCGTTTTCTTGTTTTTTTTTCTTAGTTTTGTTAACATTGTTTAGTACATAATTAGGTTATGAAATTGATTAGAATAAAATTTAAAAGAAAATCAAAATAAAAGCTTTCAAATTAAGTGGATGATAATGTATTTTTTTTCTTTAATTTATATTTTACATCATGTGCATTAGATTAGGGTAAATAAATCTATCAAATTCTACCAATCTTGTGGGAAATTTGGGGATTTTGCATAATTAGGATTCATGTCAAATGATAAAAAAAATTTTAAAGAGAATATTTTTTAAATCTTGCCAAATTGTGGGAGGTTTAGGAGATATTTTAAGAAATAAATAAAATTAAAGTTGTTAATATTGGAAATTCAATTATAAAAATAATAATAATAAATAATTAAATCTAAGTCAACTTGACAAGTCAAGCTGTCAATCTCTGGTGTCCGATAATCATATTGAGTTCCAACTAATTTAAATCGAGCCGTAAACCCTTGGTATCTGATAATCACATTGAGCCCCACTAATCTAAGTCAAGCGTATTGGATTACAAGCTAGAAGGTCCCATATAGTTGAGTCTAAGCCCATTTTTGCTTATGCAAATTCCACTAATCAAAAGAGAAGAAATGTGGATAGAAGAGAGTTGCCTCATGAGAAATCTAACTCCATTATTGCAGGAAGGAAAACCAAAAAACATGAAGATCTTCTCTTTTTCAGATTTATATCTTCTCTTTAGAGTTCTTTCTTTTTCCTTAGGCTTTATTGTTCCATTGTTTTTGCTTGTTGAATTCTTGGGTATGACCAGTCTTCCATGGTTAAAAGAAAGGCAAAAAAGGCCTAAAAGGTTGCCATGGATGTTAAGTTAATGGGCACTCCATTTTCATGGCTTATGCTTCCACTTGCAGGGATTTGTTTCCTTGTGCTTTATTCATGTGTTGGCACTAAAAAAACTCCTCAATTATTTCGGCTTTAATGGAATTGAAAAAAATTTGTGGGTCTATGGGTGGAAACCTTGTCTTGTGATTATCCAATGAATGCCACTTAAACCTAATGAAATAAATGTCTATACGTAGAATGAAAGTTACACGTGTGGTCGTTATTATTATTATTCATAAATCATAATAATAAACCCCAAAATATAAATCTTTATTTCGATTTCAAATTAAAAAAAAAAAATTGAAAGCAAATTATAACAGAGAAAGCTCAAAGGAGTTGAAAGGGGCTTTTTCCAGCTAGTCTTGAGCTATGTATAATTTAATTCTTCAAGCAATCAAATTCTTCTCCCAGCAAGTAATGTCATTTTATACACATTATGTCTTCTAAAAGATTATAATCAGAACAAAATCCGACTCGGGTTTGAATTGGCATTTTATATCACATATATATGTATACATATCTATACATTAGTCGTGGATTGGAATACTTGATGTATCTGTATATGAAATGTGGGTGCATATTCTTCCTTCACACTATTCAAACGAGGAGAAATTATTAAATAGACCATTCTTACCATGTTAGTCATGGTCTTAACCAATACATAATTCTGCAAACTCCGAATTATTTCTAAAATAAAGACATGAATTTATCATCAGGTTTAGCCCTTAGTAAGGTAGAATTTACAAAATAAGTCCTAAAATTAAGGATAACAATGGGTAGGGTTTTAGAAATGGTTGAAAATACCATTAAGTTGGGCAAAATTTTATTAATTGGGAACATAATTGACGTGGTGAAAGTGATCAATGTAATAATTACTCGTGGGACAGATAGGCACGCATCACGCGTGTGAATAACTTTCTTCTTTGTGTTTATATAACAAAGGATGTCAAATGGATCGGTTTGATTCTAAATATCTTTTGCCAAATACTCGATTTCATCTAAATCTTTTAATTAAAACAAATCAAGTCTAAACCTTAAAATTTTTTTGACAAATCAAATCTATTTTATATATGAATAATAAAAGGGGCAAGATTGTTTGATTGATACTATGTCATGATCTTACTATAATTGAATACAATAATCTGTATAGTTTAATACAATAATCTGAACTGGATCTATTTTCATTCAAATTAAACTCGATTTGTTAAAACATGTAAATGTTTAAGATTGATTTGTTTTAAGGTCCATGAGCGTTTGGATAGTTCTTTAAACTCAAATCGAGCATTTTACATAAGATTTCGGCTTAAATTAGGTTTTTAGTAAAAGGGAAAAAAATACTATATATGTATTACTAGTTGCTTCCTTGGAGAACTTGTGTGTTGTTCACTTATTTGCACATTGCACTGTCCTATATAGGGTTTCTATTAATGGAGGAGTTTCATCTTCTTTCTATAAACCTTTTCAATATAAGAAATTATTTCTTGAAAACGATTGTAAATTAAAAACAAATTTGATTGGGGTTTGAATTGGCATTCTTCATCATTGCTTAGACTTTTTTAAGTATTAGTGGGTATCAACTGTTCATCATTTTGATTCAAGAATTGCAAACAAACAATCCACTAATAAAATGGATAATAATCAAGCAAAGCAATTGGATTAAGATTCTTTAATTCATTGTAATTAGGCTTTCCATTCATAGAGTAGCATAGCATTCGTCACTTGTTCGACCCTACATAGAATCACTATACAGATAGATAAATATCCCACCAAGCTAGTTGAAAGTTGGACGAATAAAATCTCTTTAGAATTTCATAGGTTTTTTTTTTTGGCTTCGGATTCTAATAACGTTTTAAGATATACACGACTCATCATCTCAACGTGCCCAGAATATTGATGTCACGAATGAATGAATGCCTCTATCAAATAAAGTAGTATAAAAATTGATGCTCACGACGGGGGAAAAAACATTTTGTAGATAGATTCTGCATTAACAAAAAAATAAAGTACCGATATTAGAATCCAACTATGTAATGTACTGAAAATTTAAATATTTATGTTCTTCAAGATAGACAGGTTCATCTCCATTTACAAAAAAAAAGCTAATAAATTGAAGTGACATCCCATTTGCCTACTTCTATCAAGGCCTGAGCCAAGGAACCAAAACTCTATCCACTATCAAGGAAATGTGTCTTTAAGAAAGTGAATAATATACCACAAGATAGACTACTAACTAAATAGAGGTGACAAGATGAATTCCAAACACACGAACTTGCCTAATCTCGACCCTGATTGAATTCGATTTGACAAAAAAGAAATCAACAATTTTTACTATTTGCAGGCGTGATTATGGATTGGAGTTAGGCGTGATTATGAATTGGAGTCTAAGTAAACATAAGGTTTTCTCACATATAAACTCTACTTGACCCCGTCCATCATGTGTTAAAATCCACTCTTCGCAAACCCTACCCACAGATGTACCCCTCCCTATCGAGTTCTCGGAGTTTAAGAAGGAGCGGGAGAGGGAGATCCCCTAAGTCAATGATGCCCACCCAGAGGCCCTATTCTTTGGGCCAAGAAATAAAAACTAGAAGCCAAATTACCAGAGCCCAAAATGACCCAATCCAAGTCCAACCTGAACTTTAACTCAAGACAAACCGAACGCTATTCGAAATTTGAAAGAGCCGAATCCAAACCTAAGAATGCCTAAACCGAAAGAAACCAGAGCCTGACATGACACGACCCTAACCTGCACTTTTGTCATGTCTACAATTGATTCTAGTGAAGAGCATCGACTAGAGCCATTTAAGAGTCAATTACATTGGAAGTCGCATTTGTGAATAAATAGGTGGAGTGGTTAAGCAAGTTCTATTATGGTTCTTCATAAAACATTAACAACCTTACTTCATATTGCCCGGCCAGGCAATTACAAAAGGTAACCCATTGGTTCGTTTACACCCCCAAGATGATCGGACTAAATCACTAGAGCAATCCAAAACTTTCAAATCCAAATATAAAAATCGTAGACAAATTTTCTTTCAATCAATACATAATAAGATGATGTTAAAAGAAAAATAATCTAATATAATTAATTTCGCAAAATAACGAGGATCTAACATTCACACCAAAGAGTAGCAAATATGAAATAATGATATGCAAAAGCAATACAGACACGAACTTATAGATGTAACAAAATTAGTTTTCCCGGACCGAAATGGCTCCCTAGAGAAGGAAGGGAATGTACCCTTCTGATCTCATCATCCTCAACACAGTTTGTTCAAGACCCGCAGCAGGCTGACTTTTGAGCGGCGGCAGCAGTCCCTCCTGCCTGGTCTGGTTGGTTAATTTTAATCGTCTGTGGCTGCAATGGGAAGAAAAGGTAATTATGATAATGACAAGTGACAACCGTAATTTAAAAGGTTTATATATATCTATGCTGCTGATGCTTGGAGTTAAACAAAATCATACCTCAGCCCTTGAGTCACTATCTGCAAGTCTTTGCTTAATATCCCTGGCTATTGAAAAGAAGACCTCCTCAACGTTTAAGTTTGTTTTTGCACTCTGCAAGATTCAATGGCACTTGAACATTTAGGAAAGATCAACCAAACATTTAAAAGCAACTATAACAGCCGAAGTAAAGATTTACATACAGTCTCAAAGAACTTGATGCCATATTCATCAGCAAGAGCTTGGCCCTTTGAGGTTGGGACAGCCTGAAAATAAGTTCATGGTTAACTTGACAAATAAAAGACAAAAATCCAGCAAAAAATGGCAAACATAAGGGTGAGCACCAATGCATGTGTTCACATGGCAGAGAGAGAGAGAGAGAGAGAGAGAAACAGACCCTTTTGCTTTCATCCATGTCAGCCTTATTACCGACCAGAATCTTGTTGACATTGTCTGAAGCATGCTGTTCAATATTACGAATCCAATTTCTAATGTCTGAAAGCGAGAAAAAAATTAGTTCAGTTGATAAAAATGATTATAGTGGAGAAAGAATAAAATTTCAAATCACTAAATAAGGAGTATTCTTTTAAATTTCAACATCGGAGGAAATTGAAAAATTCCAATACTGTGCAAAACTTGGTGAAAACATTACAAAAAAGTTATAAATATTCAAAGGTTGATAAGATTGAACAACATATGTATGAAAATCCAAAATTCAAATAATAAAAGGTTTAGTAATTACTGTTGAAAGATGACTCATCAGTCACATCATACACAAGCAAAATACCCATGGCTCCTCGGTAGTAAGCTGCAGAAAAGAAAATATTACTTAATAACGATTCCGAACCAGACAAGATCTGAGAAGATAAAGGATGCAATGGAGAGAGCGGACATCTGAGCAACTAAGCTAAAGTGACACTCCTAATAGTAAACACCTTCAATCTAAAGACCAAGTGGCAAGGATCTAGAAATATATGAGAGGCTAGGCACATACAGAATTGAATGAATTCCAATCCAAACCATCTGTTCTTTGTAGTATTATAATCTTACAGGCTAGGCACACACAAAGCTGAATGAATTCCAATCCAAACCATCTTTTCTTTGTAGTGTTATACTCTTACCATAAAACTCGTGAATCAAGAGTATGGCAATCAGTGGGTTGAAAAGAGTGAGAGAGAGACACAAGATGGAAACATTAACTCCTAATTTCTTAACAGACACTAAAAAACAACAGAGAAAGAGAACAGCAATGAGAAAATCTTTAAATCTGATATACTAGGGCGAGAACAAACAGTAACTTGTATCATGCATTGACACTCTGAATTAGATGGACCAAGTGAAAACAAAGGCCAAGTAATTCTAGACTATTTCATAAATCAGATACGTTATTACATTATGATTCTGATTAGACAATTCATTTCAGTCAGTGACACCTTCACAGCCCAAAAACTAACCAGTTGTGATTGTTCGAAACCGCTCCTGTCCAGCCGTATCCCAAATTTGCAGTTTGATCCTTTTTCCATCAAGTTCTATAGTCCTTATCTTAAAGTCAATTCTGCCAAAGTAAGCACAACCTTATTAAGCTACATGCACTTTGTAGAAAAGTAAACCAAAAAGGAAAACGACCATTCTCCAGAGATAAGAAAAGCACCTACCCAATTGTCGTGATAAAGCTTGTAGTAAATGAGCCATCCGAGAAACGCAAAAGGAGGCAACTCTTACCCACACCTGCCAAATTAAACATATAAGTAAAACAGAGTCATTCAGAACCCAAATTCAGAAAAAAAGAGCAAATATCAAGAACAACTCCTCCAACACCACAATATCACCTATTCGTCCCTAATTCCAGACAACTACAAAAATCTGTAGCAGCAGATAGCTTGTATTAAGAACCGGTTCCCTCATGCAAATGTACATGCTAAGACACCAAACATCCATCACCAGAAACACTAATATACTTGGAGAACCTTCCATGGCAATGAGCTATATTCATACATCAACACATATAAAACCAAACAATAAGATGTACAATGCCGTTAGCATAGATTCAACATAAAAATGCATTACAACAGTCAACAGACAATTTTTCGAATCAATTTATCTTAACGCAATAAGATCTCCGTATTAGAAACAATCCATAAACCTAAAATGAAGCTTAATCTACGGTAATGATCTTGAAATGCACATCACAGTACGACATCTAGATGTTCTATATTTAGAAAATAAAATCAAATCCTTCTAAGAACCCTAACATTTCTCAAAAACAATGTAGATTAACGAATAGATCGCATTTCAAATCCAGAGATACCAAAAAGGGAAAGAGCCAAAAATATTTACCGCTGTCGCCGATCAAGAGGAGTTTTATGAGGTAATCGTAATCAGCTCGAGCTCTTGCAGGTGGAGCAGCCATGGAAATAGAAGAAATTTATCGAAAACAAGCAAAGAAGAAGAAGAAGAAAAATAAACCCTAGACAAAAAAAATTGAAAAGGAAACAAAAAAAAAAAAAGCTTCGACGTGAATAATAATCAAATGTAAAAAACGAAAAAGAAGAAAAAAAAAGTAAAAGTTTATAGAAATGATTGATTTAAACTTATTTTGGTGAATTGAAAGGGAAGCAATACCGGATCAGGAAAAAGAAGAGTGAGATCTGGCGAAATGAGATGAGAGAAATGAGGAGGGAAGCGTCTCGGGTACGTCAGCACCGGTCGGCCGTTGAAAAAAAAAATAAAGTGTTTTTTTTTTTTTAAAGAGAGAGTGAGGGAAGAAAAAAAAAAGATTTTTGAAGAGAAAATATTCAAGATATATAATTTACGAAATTCGACTCCTAACCGTTGGATTATTATGCAGTGTTGAGATCTGTGTGGATCCAACGGACAATTTCTTTTCATTCGTCAACGGACAAAATATAGCTGATTTATGAGATTGAGTGGGCTTACGGCTTTCCCAAGCTGCTGCTTAAACGACAGCGTTTAGCCTTCGGTAGACGCGCTTTGTTTTAGGAACAAAAACCAAGTCTATGGAAGATTTAAGAATTGTCTCACAATTTACTTAAAAAAAAAATTGTCACACAAAATAATCTCTTTTTTTTATATATATATTTTTACAAGTTAATTATGCTCGAAACTGGGTTGATCCATTATATCGGTAAAGTTTTCTTAATAACGGTTTTCTCCATTCACAAGACTCGAACACGATACCTTACTTAAGAGAAGCAAGTATCAAATCACTTGAATCAACTATTTATTCGTAATAATTTCTATATTTAACAATCGTTTTACAATAACCATGTAAACTTTCTTTTGTTTGATTTATGGAGTACTAAGAGGTTCTATAATCAATATGGATTTGAGACTGATTCCTTATCATCTTGATCCATCTCTCTTTTTTTTGGTAACTATTTATGCATCAAAGAAAATGTGACTATGCCACTTGATATATATACTATTCATTTAATTGGACATATTAATATAAAAAAATTGTGAAAATTAATAAAATAATTTAATATCTTTAATAAATATAAATATAAATATCTTCATGGTGCTTCAAAGTTAGTGACAAAGATAAAATATAGTTGATCATAGAAAAATTAAATGACAATATTCTATTAGTAAAGTTGCCAGGTAGCCTGCATTAAGACCTGACCAAATGTAAAAACTGAAGAATAAAAAAGTACATATACATAAATAAATAAATAAATACTAATGAAAAGGAATATCAATGCCTGTGGATGGCTACAATATCTAGAATGTCAAATCCACCGGCCTAACAGAGGTTTAGATTCGCTCTATTTGATTAATATTCGGAATATATAATGCCTTAGCTTTAAAATAATAATAATGTACTTTATAATATACTATTAATTAATGGACTTTACTGTTTTCAGAAAAAAATTAATGGACTTTACCCTACAGAAAAAATATTAATGGACTCACCATTATGTAATTTATGTTAGGATTAGGAGTTAGGAGTACTTATTACTTGGCCCAACCCAAAAATTTGTAACCTGCACCTAATTGATTCAAGCCAGATGGACCCAATGCGTTTTAACATTAACGAAGCCCAACTGAACTCATACATGAATTATGATACTCAAAAGTCTCAAAGATTTGTCAATAATAATAAAGGTAATTATTTGATACACCGGCGGTGTAAATTTTGAACTCCACAAGCGGGTTGCGGAGTTGATACATGTCCATTTTTTTTAATTAATTAAGTTTTAAATATTTCAATCTAGTCCCTAGAGGACACATGTAACCCTTCAAGACCCGCTTATGTAGTCTGCTAAATTTCACCGTGTATTGTATAATTTGCCTAATAATAATACTTATTAATTAAAGTGGTTCAGTACTTGTTATCCTTGAGTAAGATCTCGACTCTTCAAGTTTGAGTTTTGTAAATGGAAAATTTATTGTTGGAAGAGCTTACTCGACCGATCCGACTCGAATAAGATTAATTTATATATATTGAAAAAAAAAGTTTACAAATAGTTTTCTCATTTCAATCTTAAATAAATAAATAATGTTGCCATTAAACATAATTAATTTTCTTTTCAAAATAACCCCCAAATGTCAAATTCCAAAGACTTGGCCATGAGGGAATAGCCAAATATTGGCAGGTGGTGATCGAGGAGGACCGTTGCTTATGAAATCAACAATGGCATTTTCCCTCTGGCATTATTCAGTAGCATAAAAACAAAATTGACAAAATCACAACAGTAACCGGTTTTTAGAAGATTTTATTATGAAAAATAAGATTGACTTTTACATGAAAAAAGATGTCAAACTTGCAATTGCATCGACTAATCACGCCACGCGGCTTTGGCATGGCATAGCAAGACCTTTTTAAGAAATCGACCACTTTGACAAATGGCATATAAAAATTTCAATTGACTTGTATTCAAAAGAAAAATAAGCTTTCAAAGATAATAACACCATGAACAAGTTGGAGTGAGTTGAAGGAGTTCAATGTTTTTTAAGTAAAATTTTGGATTTATATTTTGTAGACGGAGAAAATTAGGTATTGTGTACGCAATTGTTCATGTTGGAAGACTCATCCACCATAACCAGGTGCGCGACGCGGGTCGAATCCAGATTAGTTAGGGCAAAACCTTGAATACCATATGAGGTACCAAAAAAAAAGAAAATAAGTATTACAAGACCTTCCTCTCAATTGGGATCTACATAACTCGATTTTATATTAGTCTGGATATAATGTAATTATCAGATATAATCTAATCTAATAATAATAATAACACCGTCCATTTGCAAATAGGGCAAAAAGCCCAAAATTCAAAAGAAAACAAGGTAATCTTAATTTATTGTGTTAAATTCTCCTAATAATTCATAAGCTTTTGAAGACCAATTATCAAATGGGGCTAAAGCCTAAAAAGCTCCCTAGCTCGCCATTCGCCAACAATTGGAAGCCCAACAATATTGCCATTAACTCATAGCCGAAGTCCCAGCAAATTGGCTATAAAACACCAAGCAGACATAGATTGCCAAACAATTTACGTGGCCTGTATGCCCAATCCAATGTAAGTTCTCAATTAAGGTCACGGTCAAAGTACGTATATATATGTATAGTAGTCATCTAGTATACGTAATTGGGGACACTTTTAATTAGGAAAGAATATTTCTTCAGTTTTTTCAAATAAAGGAAGATTCACTGTATATTAGGTGACAAAATGCAAAAGAAACTTCTTTTGTTTTACTCAGCCATGAAAGGTTACTTGGTCAGCCCTAATAGAAGGAGCTGGGGAAGAATAGAATCAGGGGGGTTTTAGTGGAGTTTGAAAGTAAAATTCTGGCTCCAAAGAATTAAAGAACTTCAAAGGAATTCTTACAATTTGCCGTGTGTTCCCTTAAGTTTCAAAATTCTTGGATATCTATGCCGTGAGGAATTGGTGCTCATTCTGAAAAGTGGAATCAACGCTACACAAAACAAAATAAAGTTGCCATATTGGAAAGCTAATTGAAATGAACCTGAAAATCTGATTAATCCAGGTGACATCTAGTAATCAAAAGTTTTTTTTTTTAAATGAAGCTGTCATTTATACTGTAGTATAGTACACAACAAAAAGGTTTGATCATTTTATGCTCGATCTCCATATTTTTGATACTCCTTCTCCGGAACTTACATTGTTGCTTGCAACTGATGCCTTAAAAGTAGTCTGGTCAAAGGTCGTTTAATTGTTTTCTATGTAAATTTTTTATTCATTCCCTCATATAAAAAAAAAAAAATGTTGTCCGATTAATCACGCGGCACCTATTGGTACTTGAATGCCAAAAATTCAACAATGCCCTTAAGTAAGGTGTTAGATTAGAATTTTCTGAATGGAAAAAATAGACGCATGCCAGGAAGAGTTTCTCTCAATTGGGGTTTCGATGTGGCTCGACTTTGAATTAGTCATGATTTAATATGACTACAGAATACCAGGGTGTTCATATCAAAATATTTAGTATAGCAATGTACTTTAAAGCATTATATTATCTTGGATGGAAAAATAAAATAAAATAAGCATATACGTATTCCATATACTTTAGTACTCCTTTTGTTATTCTCTTGTTATATGCCAACTCAAACAAAATCATTGATCACCATCAAATGGATTCATTTTTCATTGAAAATATTGAACATATGTCATGTGCACCATCTTATATATATTTTTCTATTATTCCAAAAAATTTATTGGTACAAGTCACACTACGAATATATAAAGCATATATACAGATTTAGAATTGGTGTGGTTCAACTCTGTTGGTTACAAAGTCTTCTTCTTTCTGGCCTATATGGTGGCAGAAGACCAAATTAAATTTGATATATATACTTGTGGCTGTTAAAATGTATAATTCAAAGAAAATTGGAGTGAATATAAATTTGGCAAACATTAAAAAAGAAAGGGAAAGAAGAAAAGAGTACTCTATTTTTTTAAAAAAATTGGTATGTTGGGTGAACTAAAATCTAAGATATTTATTGAGATAGATGAATATAAAAAAACTGCATTAAACATCTGCCAAAGCCTAGCAGCGCAGCTATTGTCCAATTATCTATAGCTTTTTTGGTAAATTCTTAAGATATTTTTGGGCGTCTTTAAAACAAGGAAACAAAGTTAGGTCATAGTTGTGTCAACTCAAAAATTAACAACACTTAAACAAAATTATAAAGCAATTTAAAGTTAAGGCATAATTCCTTTTAGAAGAACAAAAATATACAATATAATTGAGATTCTATTCGTTCTATTTTACTTTGTTAATAAAAGAGGCACAGTGCTGAACGAATATGCCCTATTGATGAATGATAAATTTAATTGTGGTTAAAGGTGATCATTGTTAATAAAACTACATGCAAAGCACGTTCATAAAAAATTGCTGGATTGTAATGTTTTATGATTATGGCGCTGGATTGTAATGTTTTATGATTATGGCGACGTTTTAATTGTGAATTATATGTAAGATCTTCTTTCATTGTCGGTATAATTATAATATACTCATCATATTCCATTAGGCACATTGCTCAAAAAAGCCCATGAATTTACACAAAACGACCAAATAAGTTCTTAAGTTATTTCAGCCAAACGGCTAAAAATATTAAGTATGTATTCTAATTTATTGAAATTGTGTATTTTGATTCTTAATTGAGTATATTAAGGGCTTATTTAGCATGTTTTAAGAGTTCAAGGGCTTATTTGGCCGTAATTAGAGTTCAGGGGCTTATTTGGACGTTTTATGTAAGTTAAGGGACCTTTTCGAGCAATAAGCTTATTCCATTATGTCCACAATATAGTAATAGTAGAACATTTCATCTACCAACAAATTGTTGTTTCAAATGGTTCTGACACTTGTTTCTCTTAAATAAGGTCTTGAATTCGAGTCTTGTAAATGAAAAAAAAATCATTGTTCTGATATCTTTACTGACATAATGAACTAACCCAACTCGAACAATATTAACTTATTAATATACTTAAAAAAATATTTCATTTACTTCATGTCAAAAACATACTCCTACTAATCTCAACAAAAAAAGGTAAAGGGCTAGGAAACAAATTCAAATGTCTAATGATTTTCAAGTTCTCGATTTACTAGCCAATCATCAATTCATCATTTTATAAAAAAGAATTGTATAAAATAACAACTACAGTATAATAATTAAAACTAATCCAAATATATTTTAAAATCTAAAAAAAAAAAAAAAAAAACAGAGCAGACATTAGCCTAAATTGGAGACAAGAACAAGCTTTGGTCCTAAAGGAAACATATGACAAATGGAGAGGGGAAGTAAGTAAAAAATTATTTTTTTATAAAAATAAAAAGATTTCCACAGAGTAGGGAGGGATTAATTGAATAAATCACCCAAAGTCAAGAGGGCGTGCTCGACGAAGAATGAAAACTCCCAAAAATTGACCAAGTCACAATGTTTTCTTACGTTTACTCGTAAAAAAATCAACTGATTCGACCGTTGTGGTCCGTTTGCCTGCGCGTCAAAAAGAAGATTAGTAGAAATAAATAATAATCAAAATTCAAAACCGTGTTTAATAGGACTAGGATTAATTAACTGCCCTCCATTTTTCTTTATTAACTTATAATAATAAATATTAAAATAATTTAATTTGATTATGTTTGAACGGTATGCCGGGGACAGCCGGAGACCAAGACAAAAAATAGGAATTAGAAAATGGGAAGACTGGTGGTTTATTTGGAAGTCAACCCCACATGTGCCAGCCGGTCAAGCCCTTTTTGGTAAAATGGATAGAGCAATTCCTACGATGCTCCAACACATTACACATAATATAGCGTGATAAGATTGAAATTTTGTTCATGCCCATTGGCATCCATTCATTAGAGCTTGCTTTTAAGTCACCTTTTCCACCTCACACTTTTATTTTTTTTAATCCTTATTACCACCTCATATCATATATCCCCCCTTACACCGACAATTCCACAATGCTCATATACCATGTATAATATTATATTTTATATGCGCATAAATAAATGTATTAATATATTTTCCTCAATTTTGCAAAGATACAACCACATAATAATAGTATGAATATATGATAGTAGTATGTTATTTAATATCAGCTTTTCTATTTAATATTTAATAAGAGTGCTGGATTTTTAGTTTCAGTGTACTTAGATTATGAGGTCTTAGATTCTAGTCTCATGGAATGTGAGTTACTTAGTTTAGTTTGTAATTTATTTCCTTGTGTAATTGGTATGTTTGATAGTTATAGATGAAATTAGAGATTTAGCAATCCTATTTAATTTAAGTACGCTTCAATTTGTAAATAGGGAAGTCAATGTATTAGCACATTCTCTAGTTAAGATTGAGATGAATAATCGTGTGGTGCGGAACTATTCCTCCCGACGTTTGTAATCTCTGATTATTAAGTAATGAAAATGATTATTTGATAAAAAAAACTTTTCTATTTATTTTAAGTATTTAAGTTCGAGTTTTATAATTGAAGAATATAACGTTGAAAGTATTTCGGTAATATAAAAATAAAGAAATTATATACCAATACATGTTGGGTTGAGTGGAATGTACTCATTATCCCTTAAGTAAGATATCGAATTTGAGTCTTCTGAATATCGAAAACATATGTTGGGATAGCATCCTCATATAGGTCTGATACAGCTTGAATTCAGAGTAGTCGAAGTCCAATATGATCACCAAATATCAGAGGATTAGTAAAAAAAAAAGGAAGATTGTTTTTTTAGGTAATTTATACTATTGTTTAGGGTATATGGGTAGTTAAAAACATTTTGATTGATTTCATTTATCCTTAATTTGATCCTAAAAGAAACATCGAGGAAGATTTACTTATTGCATTAAACCTTTTGAATCGATTAGGATTATGTTTCCCTAATTTTCTACTCTCTCACTTTAGATTAATCTAGAATTAAACAGTGTATATTTACCATAATTAATTCAAGATATCAATTAGAGCATTTTACTTCAATCTACTACCCTTATACAAGGAAACAAAAGATTTTGTAGTAATTTTTTATCATTATTATAGATATAGATTTTAATAATAATTTACACGTAAGGAAAATTAAGAAATTGTAATTACAGTAATAATGGTCCCACAATTAGAGGATATAGGTGCCCACCACACGCCATTTATCTTTTTCTTAAGCACCCCCCAACCAATTCGGAAATTTCGCCGTAACAGAGACTCCTCACCGTCCCAATATTCACATACAGCACCGCACGACCGTTAGGAATTCCGTCTCTGTCCCGCAGCGGGTCCCACCTTCCAATTCAGCGTAACCACCCAATGACGAGGCGACGCGTAATCTTAGATTTAAGCCTTCCAACTGGGAACCACGATTTATTCGCCCCCCAGCAGAATATCCGCGATTCCATTTTTCTTTTATTTTCCTTATTCACTCACCGCATTGAAACGTAAAGAATTTTCTTTTTCCTTTTTGTCACTTTATTTTTTAATTATTAATTTAAAAAATTAAATGTTTTCCATTGTTCGGGGAGTTGCCTTTAAATGGAAACGAGGAAAGAGAGCGGGAACATGTCCAGCTTTGTTTGCTCCTTCTCTACTTAAGCGTCCATAGGGTTTTTCTTTCTCCTCATTACTCTTTCTCTTTAATTTCTCTCTTTTGCCTCTTCCCCTTCTCTCTGTTCTTTTTGAGATCTGTGCGTTTTTTTTTTTCCTCTCGAGCTTTCTTCAAAAGCTTCATTTCGGAAGAACTGGAAACCGTTGCAGGTGTGTTTCGATTCTGTTTTTCAAGCTTTAGATCGTTGATTTTTCGTTTTTCTGCTCTGTTTTTGGATCTATTTGCTTTTTCTCCTTGTAAGTTGAAAGTAACTGTAGCGTAGACTCGGAGTCGCGAGATGCATATTTTTCTTTTTTTCTTTCTTTTTTGGCCTTTAATTTGGTCTGGTATGTTAGTTTTTTTCTCTATTTTCCTTCACTTTTTTCATTTTTGCTGTTGAAGAACAATCTGGAGTTGATCTTGAGATGGAATCGGTTTTTGGTTGGCTCTGGTTCTTTTTCTTTTTTCTTCTTTTTTTCCTATTAAGCGTTTTTTTATTTTACGCGGTTTTGATTTTGTATTTTGTAGATCTGTGTTTCCTGTGTTATAATCTAAAGATTTGTTTGGTTTCAAAGTTCTTTCTAAAGAACTCGACCATGGACTCGTTGTTCGAGAGACTCTGCTAGGGAATTGTTTTGTTTCCTTGAACTGTTTGTTTATTGCTATATATGATGATACTCTGCTGCTAAGAAAACATCTTTGGTCTTTCAAGCGGGAAAGCTCATTGATGAATGCAAATCTTTTGAAGTTTTGTGAAAGTGGAACGGCTTTTAGTTCATTCATGTAGACAAATTTGTTCTGGTTGCTTAGTTTTATAAGCATTCGGTTGGTTAAGCAATATGATCAATAAAATGGACATTAAAAAAATGTGATAGATCAATAGCATTCTCGTGATACTTGATACTTTTGTATGGAATTGCTGTAAAAATAGTTAAACTGATATTTTGTTTGGTACCTCACAGAGATGGCTCCACCACTTGAGACCCAAACAAAGTCCTTTGGCTCCAACCACTCTTCTCATCCCCCTTTGAATGAAAGGATCCTTTCATCATTGACCAGGAGGTCTGTTGCTGCTCACCCATGGCATGATCTTGAGATTGGTATGCAAATGCAATGTTAACTTGCCCCGTTTATAGTTTCATTTCGGCTGCTCCTATTAGTTTGTTTTGTAAATCTAATGTGTTACTTTTTCTACTATTTGTATTTTCTAATTCAGGACCTGAAGCTCCCAAGATTTTCAACTGCGTAAGTATATGAAACTTTACCCTTCTCCTGAATTGGTAACATTGACATTTAGAATGGCATGTATGACATGAGATGAAATCCTTTATAATTTCCTATAAAACGTATTCATTTCATTGTCCCTAACACATTTATTATAAACACTGGCATTTTTTACATGTTATTCACATGGCATATTTCTCAGTTATTATATCATGACGGAAATCTATCTTTGAAAACAATGGAGAATTTGCATTTATAGAGTGCCTATAAAATTGAAACATGAGTGAAGTGTTCATAAATATGTTATAAGGCATTTGAAGTTCTTTTTCTATTACTGTTGTACTGAAGACATGGTCAATACGTGCAGGTGATTGAAATTAGCAAAGGGAGCAAGGTGAAATATGAACTTGACAAGAAGACTGGTATGATCAAGGTAATTACTATTGAGTACTCCTCTTGCCATCTTCAATGTACTTGCCTCACCTTATAGATTCCTATTTGGTTGCTAATGAATGGTGCATTAATGTGCAGGTTGATCGTGTGCTTTACTCATCTGTTGTCTATCCTCACAACTATGGTTTTATCCCTCGTACTCTTTGTGAAGACAATGATCCTATGGATGTCCTGATTATTATGCAGGTATGCTGTTTGATGCACATTTTAATAAAGAAAATACCATAGTTTTATGAATGGTTGCATACATGTTTGATGCTTTAAAACTGTCTTATATCACCTTGGTTTGTCTAGTACACTCTGTTTTTGACATGTTCCATATAGTTGATCATCATTCATCTTGGAGTAAAATATCTGTGTTGGCCAATATACATGCCAATGAAATACTTTTAAATTTTATTTTAATCTGTTTTGCATATATATAAGGCTACTTTTGAGGGAATATACTTATGTTACCATTGAATCACATGCAGGAACCAGTTCTCCCAGGATGCTTTCTCCGGGCTAAAGCTATTGGTCTGATGCCTATGATTGATCAGGTAACAATTTAACCACTGATTTAATTCTCCTTTCTGACTCTTGGGTATACATTTTAAAGTAAATGAATAACTGTGCAATTTTATGAATGAAGGGTGAGAAAGATGACAAGATTATTGCTGTCTGTGCTGATGATCCTGAGTATCGTGACTACAATGATATCAAGGAGCTTCCTCCTCACCGTTTGGCTGAGATTCGCCGCTTCTTTGAAGACTGTAAGTTTGAATTATTCTTACTAGCAAAGCAAGTTTTATATGCAACTTCTACAAGGAAGGATATTATATATTTCAAACTGCTTTCTCTGAAGTTTATTAACTTATTTTCTTTCCCTTATAATCTCCTTCAGACAAGAAGAACGAGAACAAGGAAGTTGCTGTTAATGACTTTCTGCCCGCCACAGATGCTTATGATGCCATCCAGCATTCCTTGTGAGTGATAGTTTTCTGTCTCTAATCTCTTGTGAATGCCATATGCATATGTTCCATCTATCGTTCATTCATTCATGAGCATTTATACTACCGAAAGCAGTTTCGAAACAAACTTCTAAATTTTCATTTGAAACATTCTGTTTTGAAGGAATCTGTATGCTGACTACATCGTTGAGAGCTTGAGGCGGTAGTCGTTCATCGGCATTGCTGTTTCCCCTCTATATATACAGATATATATAATACTATATGTTTTCAGCTATATAAAGCTCTTCTCATCATTACAAGAAATTCAACATCTCCTTTGTGGGTGCAGAAGGTACCCTGCTCACTCCTGGTTTTGCGGAAAAACAAAGTAGTAAAAAAAAAATGTTAAAAATGTGTGCTTATGACTTTATAGTAGCAACTAGCAATACATTTTCTAGATGAAAAACAGTTGGTTTTGACTGTTATGTGATGATGGCGATAATTTTGGATACTTTTCTCACTGTAATGATGCTGATGATGGCTATAAATTTTTTCATTCGGTTGTCTCTTAATTTCATTTTTTTTGGTTGTAAAATGCCACTTTATAGTTTCTGTGCTTGTGTATCTCAAAGTTTTGCGAATTATTTTATTCTTATTTTTTAAACAAAATTGTCTTCTATGGCGTAAATCTCTTTCCAGTTCCTCCAAATCCAACCATTTAATAATTGACCTTACTTTCCTATGGTTGTCAATAACAAAATGCAAACGAAAAGTAATGTTTGATGCCACATTTGAACTCTTCCGAGGCATGATTTTGAACTCTGATCTAATTTGTAAGTAAGAACCAAAGCTAATGTAGAAGAATTCCTATTGGATTCCTGGCATAAATGAATGGTGGTGAAGCTTGAGAATTGTTTTCATACTTCTTAAACAAGATTAGGAGAAATAATCATCTTCTTCCGGAGGTGTAATCTTGACTGATTTAAACTCGAGTTGAGTTGTATTCTCGACTACATTTAGGGTATGTTTGGCTCAGCTTATTTAACAGCTTATCTACTAAAAAAAGCTTAAGCTTGGCCAAATGGAAAATCCAGAAGTGCTTTTCATAAGTGTTTTTCATTTGTTTTTTAACTAAAAGTTAGAAGCTCTAAATTTAAGATTTTTCCAGAAACACTTTTTCAAAAAGTTTTAAGTTAGGCCAAATGGGCTTGAAACTGGAAGAAGAGAAGTTATCTCAATTCTCAACATTACATTGACAAGACTTGGACTCAAACTTCAAACATATACTATTTTTTTGGGTATAAATCAAACATCTATTATATCTATTCACGACTTAATTTTAAAGATGATTATACAACACATTGTCGGTGTAAAAGTTTAGACTCCATACTTCATTTCTTAATTACATATGTAGTCTGCTAAAGTCTACCAATAATTTTTTTAATTTTAATTCAACATCCTTTTACAAAATGTAAAATTTCCTAGCAACAAATAATCTATGGGCTTGAGTAGAGATCAAATATTCAAATTGTTTCTAATTGGCAAAAAGCAAGCAATTAGTTTCATTCTCAATTGTACCCAAAAAAAAAAAGTTCCATTATCAATCTCATTTCTCAATTGTAAATAAATGTCTAAGAAAGAAAATAAAAAAAAAATTATTAAACATTGATGTATATCTAATATCTACTACTCACGGACACGTGTCACCACTTGACCCCCGTAGTTGGGAAAAAGAAAAAAACCCAATTCAGAAACCTCAATTACCCAGTAATAATAAGCTTAGCAAACTAAAAAAAATCTGCCCAATTCGCTGAAAAATCTCTCCCCACCCTCAGTCTCAGCCCCACACCAAACCCAAAACCCCCTCGCTTTCCCTAAAACCCTAATTCGACTTCTGAAAAACCGGAAAAAAAAAAACACAGAGAGAAGAACAAGGAAAATCACGATGAGCTCGTTCACCAACACCTCCAACTTCGACAATCTCCTCCTCCAGACTCTGATGGGAAGACTCCAAATCCGTCCCCCAAACAGCACCTTCAACCCTTCTCTCACCCAATCCCTCGAAGAGCTCCTCCTCGACGCTGCCAATTTATCCGATTCTGACTCCGACGATGGCAACAAAACCCAACTCGCCAAAGAGGAATCCAAGCTCGAAAAAGAGATTATCAAGATCATCTTGTCAGGGAAAACCGACTCTTTGAAACCCAACTCCGGTCAAGCCGTTACCATCAACGAGCACCACATTTGCATCACTTTTCATGAAGAGAAGGGATCCGATTATCGGGTTTGGGAGTGGCATGGCCATATAATGTTGTTTGATGAAGAGAATGGATATACCCCTGAATATATTTACGGGAATTACTTTGAGAGACTTCAGGGGAAGCCACGTGTGGCACGTGATGAGGAAGAGAAAGAAGCGGAAGCGGCGGAGAAGGAAGAGGAAGAGGAGGAGGAGGAGGAGGAGAAAGCTGGGAATTTGGGATTGAGGGAGTTGATTGATGGTGGTGCTGATTCGGCTGGGGGTCGGATTCTTCATAGGAATATCAATGCCGGCTCTCCAAGGTTTTTATAAAATGCTCATTAGTTGTATTTGTATTGAGATTTGACATATCTGATGTTTTAAATTCTGTTCATTTGGGGATTAGAAATTTGACACTGCATTTGGAAATGTTTGATTCTCTTGCTTTGTGTTTTCCTTCTTCCCTATGTGAATAGCAAGTTTTATCATCCATTCTTATTGTTTTGTTAAGGTGTTTCCATGATGTTTAAATGCTATAGAACATGAAATGATATTTTAACTGAAAACAAGAGGATGAGATGATTGCAATGGTGACCAATACTGTTAGATATGCAGCCTTAGAATATGGTTTTCGATCAACTACTAGTTTGGAATTTAATGTGAATTGTAAGAAAGTGCTGGCACCGCTGGCACCGATCTTGCTGTTACGTGTAATAATGGTTTGCTGGTATTTGTGGAAGGATATTAATGATTTATAATGGTATTGGAACCTTTTTCATGCTGATATTAGCAATTGTTGTGTGCCCGATATGACAACATGTTTATTTCATGTCCGGTGATTATAGGACGACTCTTTTCATGCTATAATTGGCACTAGAGATCTGTCTGATTCGCCAATATGTTTGTTATATGTTTAATAGTCATAGGACAACATAGAAGTTTTCATGAGAGTCATTTCACATGAGTAGAAAACAGTTGGAACATTTATTTTTGTTGGTCATCACTTCACAAAAAATGAATTAGCATTAGCTTTTATATGGTATGAGTATCAGATGTTCTATGTTTTGGTGAAACTGATATCTGTATAGAATAACAGAGATGGTAGGGAAGAAACCAGTGCTTTTAAAAGTCAAGAAAGACTACGATTCACTACTGTTTGTTTCATTGGGTGTGTAGTAAGTTTTCATGGTATATTAATATCCTCATGTATATAGATGATTTCATCTTTTAAACATGCTTGGGACAATAGATAACTAGAAAATGTTATGAAAATCAAAATTCTTTTGAGGGAGTAGGTTGTCTGAGGTTACCTATATTCCACATTCAGAGTTTTACTCACATTAAAGTGCTTTGACACATCTTTACTGTTGGTTTCATGATCATTTTCTTCTTTTTCTTTAATATAGCAATATTGATCCTTGGAGAATATACTTCTAGTTGTTATCTACAATTATGTTGTAGGTTTAATAAATCAAGTCTTTTCTATCTGAACTTGACAGGGTCTAGATTGGAAGTTGGCATTGGGGCTTTCCGGGTTTCAATAGGGTAAAGACTGCTGCAGGACATCATTGGTGGTGATAGATTGAGGCTTTTGTTGTTATCATGCCCAGCAGCTAAAAGGGTTCCTTCAGGTTTCTCCAATCAATTTAGTATACAATAGAAGTTGTTCGATTTGTACAACGAGACTAAAATTTTCAAGCAGGTTTTTTTTTTTTTTTTCGTTTATGAGTTGAATATCTAAATGCATCAATCTGTTAAATCACAGTTTATGCTTGTGCATGATGTTTGGCAATAAGATGGTCTCATTTGATGGCAATTTTGCTGCTTTGTATATCGCCTTTATATCTCTCTGCGCCGACCCCTATGTTCATGTTGATATAGAAACATTGAAGATTGGAATTGTCACAAAATTTGGGTTGATT
This sequence comes from Corchorus olitorius, assembly GCA_001974825.2. Lineage (NCBI taxonomy): Eukaryota > Viridiplantae > Streptophyta > Magnoliopsida > Malvales > Malvaceae > Corchorus > Corchorus olitorius. Next base: position 11,882 of record AWUE01015467.1, on the reverse strand, counting down.
TGATTCTATATATGAGTGAAACACTGGAAGAATGAATCATATATATCAATTTTAGATGTTCCCCAAATTTGTTAAAATTTCCTTAGAAAGTTCAATATTTACTATGAACTATGAATGGCCCAAGTCCAATCCCTTTTGTTGGGCCAAAAGAATATATAGAAATCAGAGACTGCCGACTTGGAATTAATATTATTAATGGGCTAAAATCCAAAGCCCATTTAACTTTCCTCTATTTAATTAATATTATCTGAACCGTCCATTTTATAAAGCTCCGCTAAATCCAAATCCAACCGACTGAACACAAGCCACGTCATCGATCCGCGTGAAACCCAACCAACCAATCAAACACCATCTATCCTCTCTATATAAACAATCCCATCTCCCGTTTCCTTCCTCCACCGAATTCCCTCAATTCACTCCCTTCCCGATTCTTCTCGTTTCGCGTTTACCTTTCTACAAAGCAATCCCTTTGCTTCCTCATTTTTATCATTAGCGATTAGCGATGGCACCCAAGGCCGAGAAGAAGCCAGCGGAGAAAAAGCCAGTGGCGGAGAAGGCGCCAGCATCGGCGGAGAAGAGGCCAAAGGCCGAGAAAAAGATCACCAAAGAAGGCGGTGAGAAGAAGAAGAAGAAGGTCAAGAAGAGCACCGAGACTTATAAGATTTACATCTTCAAGGTTCTGAAGCAGGTTCATCCTGATATTGGGATCTCCAGCAAAGCTATGGGGATCATGAACAGTTTCATCAACGATATCTTTGAGAAACTGGCTCAGGAGGCTTCCAGATTGGCTAGGTACAATAAGAAGCCGACGATTACATCGAGGGAAATCCAGACGGCGGTGAGATTGGTTTTGCCCGGTGAGTTGGCAAAACACGCTGTCTCTGAAGGAACCAAGGCGGTTACCAAGTTTACCAGTTCTTAGATTTCTTGGTTTTTATTGTTGAGATTGCGATCTGATTAGGATCTCGAATTCAGATTTAGGGTTTATATTTTTTTATATTTCTCAATGATGCTTCTTTCAATGTTACTCAACTTCTAGCTATAATCGACAGATAAATGAAATTCTCTATATTTTTTTAAATTGAATTTGTGTTTGGATAATTTAGTACTCTATTTGATCTTATTTATTCATTTATTTCTGATTAATAATCTGGGAAGAGTTTGATTGAGATGGCTTGATTTGATTGATTTAATTTTATTCTGAATTTGGGGATTTTGATGAAAGCAACGATTAATGTTTTCATACCTTCCAATCAAAAACTAATTAGGAAAAGAAGGGTTCGTTTTCCATCCAAAATGGAATACTTCAAAGGAAGGAAACGTATCGAAGGAGTTCTCTAAATTGAAGACTACTTCAATTGGTTTTTAATTGCAACAAGGAAGCTCTTATGTATTAGTAACTTGTAATTTCTTGTTGGGTTCTTTCTTTTAGTAAAACATTGTTGAAAAAAAAATAACAAAAACATTGTCTACATGTTTAGAAACCTGCCTCTAGTTCATCAATTACACTGGGGAAGGAAATGAAAATGCCATAATGGTGAGTTTGCCTTTGAACCCTTTCATGGTGTCAATTGAAAAACTCATCATTTGCAATTTCATTACAATGGGTACTATCAATTTTCCTTCTTTTCTTAGCTAACATATTACAAAAGCTTAGGGTTCACATTTCTGATTGATTGAAAGTTTAATACTAGTAGGAGTACTAAAGTTAGCTGAAAGGTTAAAACAGTGCAAGTGGTGCTATAGGTTGAAAATTCAAATCAGATCCTTTCCAAACTGTTTCTTCTCCTTTTCAGCATTTTAATTAGACAATGATGGAAGTGCTAATTCTCCTTAGCCTTTTATTAGACAATGATTGAAGTGTTAAAGAGTATTAAATTCAGAAAGCTTGCCAAAATAGTCTCAGATAATGATGGAAATGTGGAGTCTAAAGTTCAGCAAGCATTGCCGCACCAAAATAGCCTCAAGCCTTTCAGAGGCAAGAAACACACAAGGTTTTTCCACCATAAATGGGAGCCAAAGCCAATTCAGCCACCAAATCAAGAGCAAGAACACAAATAGTAGTATCAAATCCAACAAATAACCATAGAATTAAAATCCCATCATGGAAATTCCTTTCATTCATTCCAAACAAGGATGTTCTGAAATCTGAACAACACAGACAATTAGAAATACAGTAGCCCTAAATTCCTACCCAGACATCAACAAGTTTTTCTACAACCAAAGGGTACATAACAGAAGCTACATACGGCAAAGGGAATTAAGAACTAACAAAGCAAAGATTACACACTAAGCAGCAGCCTTTTTAGTCGTTTTCTTTGGAGACTTTGTAGCCTTGGCAGGGGTCTCCTTGGGCTCCTTAGCTGCCTTCTCATTCTTCTTTGGCAGAAGCACTGGGTTAATGTTTGGCAAAACTCCGCCATGAGCAATTGTCACACCAGCCAAAAGCTTCCCAAGCTCCTCATCGTTCCTCACAGCTAAAAGAACATGCCTTGGAATGATCCTATTCTTCTTATTGTCTCTTGCAGCATTCCCAGCCAACTCCAGAACCTTAAAATGCATAAGAAACCAATAAAAACCCAGATTTAACAGTGCAATTAAGGGTATCACAAAAAAGGGGAAAAAGTAGACCTAAATTCAATGTCGATCAATTCTTAGTCCTAACATAATCAAAAACAAATTTCTACTTTCTAAACTCTAATTACTATCCTGAAACACAAATTCAAAGCACAGCAGGCACACAAATTCCACTAATTCAGCTTAAAGCATACATTTTTCTTCCATTTCTTTTCTAATTCCAAACTAAATCAACCAAACCTGAAACCCTAAGTAGTAAATCAACAAGTAAATTCAGGAATAGAGGGACATTTCACATAAAACCCTATAATTTCACGTGTAAAACCTGAAAATGAAGGGCGAAATAGATTCAACAAAAAAGGGAGGAAAAAAGTACAATGAAAAGCTGAAAACTACCTCAGCAGCAAGATACTCAAGTACGGCGGCCATGTAAACAGGAGCGCCGGTTCCAACCCGCTGAGAGTAACGACCTTTCTTCAAGTAACGACCGATCCGACCCACCGGAAACTGCAACCCGGCTTTGACAGACCGAGAAACCGGCTTCTTCTTTGGACCTCCACCTTTCCTTCCTCCAGCTCCTTTCTTCACTTTCGCTCCCGTATCCATCACTCACAAAGTAACAAAATTTAGTGCGAAGGAAACAAAAAACCAGGAAAATCAAAAATGAAATTCGCAATTCTCGAAAAAAAATCGGGAAAAAATTTAGGGGGATTTTTAGTTTTTCTGAGAAAGATGCCGTTTTATATGAAATTGGGTAAGAAACGGGGATGACAATAGGCTTCGGGACTGAGAGGTTTTAGACCGTTTGATTGGTATTTAATTGACGGTGGAGATGAGTTGTTTTAGCGATCCTCGTCAATTAGAAAGGAGCCAATCAAACAGACGTATTAATTTTTTTTTCTTTTCGGCTTTTTTTTTTTAATATCGGATTGGATTGGATAAGTTTTAATAGTGGACCCCGCCGTCATATGACGGTAGATAGCAACGTCATCTGGTGGTTTGGTTGAAATCAAGTCATCAAAATCCACGTTGCTTGTATTTTTGTTTCCTATTGATGGGCCTAAATAAGCCCATATTTACTGGCACGCCTTTTAGTCCATAGACACTAACAAGGCCAACCATGGACCAACTATTGTTAGGTCGAATAAAAGGAGAGGTTGATGTCCATTATAATGGATACGGCTAAAGATGTAATGCAGGCCTTAGTTAGTTCTACACCTGCGGATAGCAATATTTTCCATGTCAAATGGGTTTCGGCGAATGATGGTGTGGTGAAACTCAACACTGATATAGCAGCTAAAGGCAATTCGGAGGTTGCGGGAGTAGGAGGATTGATAAGATTGCCGGTAGGTACTTGGCTCATGGGTTTTAAACTACATTTAGGGGTGTGCTCGAATATGGAAGTTGAATTACAAGGCATTCGGAGAGGCTTGCAGTTGGTATGGGATTGTGGTTATAGGGCGCTTGTTTGTGAATCGGATGCACTTGTGGCGATTGAGCTTATTCAGAGAGGAGACGTGGTTGTTCATCCGCTAGGTTGTCTTATTGCGGATATCATATGCCTGCTGAATAAAGATTGGAGGTGTACTTTACAGCAGACTTATCGAGAGGGTAACTTTTGTGCTGACTGGTTAGCGAATGCTGCGTGTGAACTGGACGATGATTTTGAGCTACTTGCTGATCCACCTGATGATATGAGGAACTTGCTTGATGCTGATGCTAGGGGTGTTGCTTTCCCCCGCGAATTTACACATAGCTAGTTTCTAATGATCTTGCTTGTTTTTTTTTTTAAAAAAAAAAGATGTCAATCATGTTAAATTTTGGATTCGAGTTTTATGAACGGAGAAAAATAAATTTATTCGAGAAAATAAGTATTTGAAAGGTTTTTCCCATTTGATTTTTTTTTATTTCTCATCCGGTATCGAGAACTTTGTTCTAACTAATCTGAATTCGATACGAGTCGCACACCTAGATTTGAATAGGTAAGTCTATCAATGGAGGCGGCTACGTATGCAAGACCTCGAACCTAAGACCTTTGATTGTATATTAATTGAAGTACAATGTGACTGTCAAATACCGAAAGGAAAGTACACTAACTAACCCAAACCATTCCAAACCATTCCAAAGTAACCCCAATTTGAGAAAATTTGTGTTATTAATTTCTTTTTCATTAAATCACAAAAGTCAGAATTGGAACATATCAAATCGAAAATCGGAGGAAAAATGAGTTACCTCACTTATTTTTCCATTAATAAGATTCATATTCAAGATCTTATTTTAGTGACATAAACTCATTTCCTTCAACTTCTTAAACTTGATTCATAGTAAATTTGTAATTAATCTTTTTACCCCAAATTATAACACATTAAACATAGGGTTCAATGTTAAGAAATCATCTTAAAAAATTAAATCATAATAACCATAAAAAATTTCATTTTTTTAATGTTACTTTTTCAGATTAAAAAATAATTAAAATAAAATATGCAATATCGGCCAGCTAGTATGGGCTTAAAGTCCAATCCAATTAAACCCAAACAAACGTCAGCAAACAAAAATATCCAAGTTCAGAGTTGGAAAAAGGTCAAGAAGCCCATGATTGAAACGTGTACGTTCCTGATTCGTTCTCAAATACCGCCAAAACACCTTGACGCACAAGATTCGTCCCTCCTTATATATACATTCATCTCTTCCTTCTTTCCTTCCCCTTCCGCTGAATCTGATCCCAATCCTCTTCTAATTAGGGTTCTTTTATCTTTCTTTCAATTCGTCGAAAACTCAATCCGATTCAAAGTGGGAAAACCAAAAGAAAAAAGGAAAAATAGGGTTCCTCTCGGAGAAAAATTAGAGGGTTTCGAAGAGCATAAGAGTATTTAATATGCCTTCGTTGCCCTTTTTATTTATTTCGCTTCCTTTGATCCCTTCTTTGACTCCTTTTAATGCCGGTTCGTGTTCCCATCGTTTGAAACATCTTGAAAAGAGTGATCGGCGTGGTAATCTTAGTTAACGTTTTCTTTTAAAAATTCACCCTTTTTCTTAGCGTTCTTTTAAATCAGATCGGCCCTTTCTTTTTCCTCTCTGTTTTCCGCCTTCTTCTGTGATTTTTCCCACGAGAGAAAAAGGGATTTAATTTGGTTCAGTAAATCGGAGGTTTCGTTCGATCCTGGTTCTAAGGATTTTGAATTTTGATTGCAGCTCTCTTAACAAGGTATATCCTTTATCCATTATTCACTTGCTATCCGCACGTGTAATGAATCTGTAATCTAGCTGATGTCTGGTTGGAATTTTTGTTTCTTGCACTTGTTCTTGGTAATTAGTGATATTAATGTGTTAAACTGAGTTTTATGTTAATTGATTTTAATCTTTTATGCCTTTTCTTCTATAGAAATATGATGAATAGCTGAATCTGTTGCGTTTATTTATGTGATTTGTCAAAGAATGAATCCCATGAAACCCTTTTAAGCCAATTTTTTGTTTTATAGTTTATTTATGTATTTATAATGTTTCAATTATGTTTTCATCTTATTAATTGTATGGAAAAAGTGGAGCTTAATTTAGAATTAATGCCAGTACCAGTATAATCTCCTAAACCAAGTGGGAAGTGTTTCTCTTTAAAGACTTGGCTTTTTCCACTTTTGCTTTATGAATCAAATGAAGGTTTAAATTGGGTTTTAGTTTCTGGTTTTTCTGCAGTGATTCACCATTACAAGTTTACTCATTGATGACTGCTAATATATCCCTCCCTCTCTTGTTGGTCTTGCAGTTGGGATTCTTTGTTTGAAAATGGATATTTTGGGGCTTATGGGTTCTCGAGCAGATGATGATCTCAGTGACATAAAGAAGGCTATACTTAATGCTTGTTTGGAAGATTCTGATGATTCTGATTGTGATGATACAAGTGATCTGGATGATTTTCCTGATCAAGTACAGGAAATCAAAGAAGATGATGGATTTGAATATGCATATGCATTGCGGCGAATGTTTGGTGAGGATACTCTGCAGTCACCACCAGTAAGTGTCCTTTATTAGGCCTTTGGTTGCTTAAGTTTTATTAGGTATTATCTTTTTCATTGTTTTCCATACTGACTGGCATTTTCACTCCCTTGAAGTTGGTTTCTGCCCTTAAAGGAAGCCGTGAGAAGCACGGATTAAAACCGAAGGTGGAGCTTACTGTGAAATGGGCGCCTGATGTCTATGACCCTATACCAACAACAGTAACACACACTAGAGGCAGGAAGCTACCGAAGTCGAGGAAGACCAATGACAAGTTTGACAAGAAGAAGAATGGAAAGAAACAGAAGGGCAACAATTCCCGTGGAGGGAAAGACACCAAACAATCTCGTAGGGGAGGCGGCGGAAATTCTGCTGGCAGTCCAGACTGTGGGAGTAGTTTTATGAAAAAATCACAGACAAGGATGCACTACTCAGTGGCTGAGGCTCTTTGAGCAGCTCTCTTATGGATCATGGAGAAAAAGCCCTTGCTTTTTGTTTATCCTTGTAGATAAATAAGCTATTTTACTTACTGCTTTCTCTATTATGGATCATTTGAACTAATACTTTTACTACAAAGCATTATGCAACGGTTTCTAGTAATGGTGTGGGTTTGAAAATTTTGTTAGTGTGCTGTTTAAGCAGTTTCAAAAGCAGCACCCGAAATTGGCCTTGCTTTTGTAAATAGAATATTGATAGTGCCTCTTTGATGCGCAGCTGGTTTTATGATATAATTTTTATGCCTATTATCTATCAGTTTGTTAACCTACATTTCCAATTGGAGTGTCTAAACGAGTAGCAACAGACTTAGGCCTGAGGCGAACGATTCGAAGTAATTTAAGGTTGATTGTAGTGCAGTATATTGTCTTTCATAGTTCCTTCTAGCAGATAAGGAGTAAACGACTTAATGATAGAGAAAAAAAGGTAGACTGAAAGCAAAGAGCAGATTTTTCTTTATTGCATTTGAAATTCTGGAAGGTTTATCAAACATGTGATGAAAGATCATCATGACAGGAAACAGGTCTATTAGTTTTATGTTGTATATTCTGCGTTGATCTTGACATAATCGTAGCTCAAATCGCACCCCCATGCTTTCCCAAATCCAGGTCCATCGCCTGTTGCAGGTCAAACATCCGGTTCATTAGAATTTTAAGATGATCAAAGTTCACGGGAATGTAATTAGTTAAACTTGGGAAACTTACCAACAGCGATTTTGATTTCCACTGTTCCATGTGTCTCACCGGCCTTAATAAGATAGTTGCTGGCTGCCACCCTGAAATTACAGAGGGAAATTAAGAATAGGTTGAAGGAGGATAACAAACTGCTGGGGGCTTTGAAATTTGAATATATATGTCAATAAGACAATAACTCATGATTGCTCTTTACTAAAGATCTAATTAGGTTTTATCTATCAAATGGGCCGCATAAGAAGCATTAGCTAGGTGCATGCCATTGCCATATGTGGTTTTGCAATGCTGTGTGAGGTTTTCTTTCTACCATGCATCTTATACTTATTGCAATGTCAGGAGTGACAGACGGTAAACTTCTTACCTATCGAATTTAAGTGGTTGCCCGCCATCCATGAGCATTATATCTCCAAGCAATATCTGGAGGTTGTTTGGGTCGAAAGAAATCCCAGCATAGCCAACAGCACAAGCTATACGTCCCCAGTTTGGATCTCTACCATATACTGCAGCCTGAAAGCATTATTTTGTATTAGCAAATGCTAAGATTAACTGTTTGAGGGATTTAGTGTTCAAAATTCATGCCTTCACAAGCGAAGAAGCAGCCACTGAGCGTGCAATCCTGCCTGCTTCAGCCTCTCCTCCTGCACCAGTCACGGTGACCTGCATCTCTAGGCTAGTGTTTGGTTAAAACTGTTCAAGAACCCCCACATTGTATAAAAGGCAAGAGACCACCGGGAGATTTTTGCAACTAAACTCTAAATGCATTACTCCCTGATACCACAACAAGCTATTAGTTAAAATTGCTCAATATCAGGGAGGCCAATGTACACTATCCAACTTGATTCAGTCACTAGAAAGATCTTCTATGGGTTCAAAAATAGAAAAGAAAGAATTGAATAACACAGACCTCAATTAAACATGTTGCTCCTTCTCCATCCCAAGCTATTGATTTGGCAAGGCCTTGCATTACCTGCGATGCGATATGTCAAAACTAAAAGAAAATTCATTCCAATATTTTATAAATCAAAAGCCTAAATACAGCAGTAGGGCTTTCCCCCGCCCCATAATAATGGTAACTCTAGTAGTTTGAGGTACATGCAAATTTGATATTTATGTTGACATAGGCTACAAAAGAAAAAAGACATCCCTATCAACTATTAATCAGGTTTTCTAACACAAACGAAAAAGAACCAAGACTCTCTCAGCAGGAAAAAATGTCCCAATCAATGAAACAAATTTTCATTCAGGAGAATATCATGCGAGTTGGACTTGTCTTGGAGCAAATAAAGATATGCAGAAAGGATACTATTTATATGTTCAGGATTTATGAAAACTAATTTAAACTGGATAGGATGAAGGAAGAGCACAATTGCACCAAACTTACTGCATCAAGACCCGTTTGAAGTAGTGCAGCGTCATAACTGTTCATAGAAGTAATCCAATTTGATCCAGATAGTCCACTAGCAAAAGCAATGACAGTATCATTGGTACTGGTATCTCCATCAACCTATAGCCAAAAAAAAAAAAAGGAAAAGCTTAAGACAATGAAGAGACTAATTATACGATATCATGAAAGAAAATGGAACCATTCAACTAGGTCGTCATCTAAGTGAATAAGTAAAAGGGAGGATCAAAAGCAATGTAGTTACATACTGTGATTTGGTTGAAACTGCGGCTTACAGCAACCTGAACCATCTTTCTCCACACATCACTATCAACAAGGGCATCAGTAGTTACCACCTGAAAGAGCTCTCAGCCATGAGAAGAGAATTAGAGTCATATGCTTTTAGAAAAGTTGGAAAGTAAACATACACCAAGCATGGTTGCCATGTTTGGATGGATCATCCCAGAACCTTTCGCCATTCCCCCGATTCTTATAGTTGTCCCTCCAACCTGAGAAATTAATGAATTATACAAAGGAATTTGTGCTTGCTGTTAGATGCATTCTATATAAGGCATGATTCTTAGGAGGCCTTGAAGTTCAAAATTGTTGAGAAAATACTGCTATAATCTAAATTATAAACAAAAATGGTTTCTGCGAAACAGTTTGTCGATATTAGCAATGATGATATTAAGTTCAAGTTGATATCCCTTATAAGTTATTTCTTACCTCATATTCAATAGCCACACTCTTGCTAACTAAGTCAGTAGTGGTGATTGCCACTGCAGCAGAATCTGCCCTGCACAGCCAGAACATGGTAAAAAAATGTTTAAGCAAACTTTGATATACAACCACGGGGATGGCTAATCGCTATACAATTTGAATATAATGATTGAACTCCCACTCAACTGGGTGTTAGACCCTCAAGAGATAATTGTATATTACCAACCATGGATAACTATTATCATCATTTAGCAACTTCATGACTCTAGTCCCTTAGAAAGCAAAAGCCAACCTTGTAACACACACTACTGCCCTCAAAAACCAAAAAACGAAAGGGAGAGAGAGAGAATTACCCCTGAATAGATGGTGATAGTGAATTAACCAGTCTTGGGAGTGAACTCAACAGTGCTTCCTGTATGATGTTATCAAAAAAACATCAACTTAAAATTGAGCACCATCCACAATTAACTTCAACGGTGCATTAAATCAGCATAAAAAAGTAAGCATATGAACACTTCTTCTGTAAATCTTCATGTAAGAAGAGAAAGCAATAGCCACCTTCTTTATTCTTTGACCAATCACACCAGTGGATTCAATCAACACTTCTTCTGGCTTTATTTTAAGATTCTGCAAAAAGAGGAAGTGAAAAGAAAGTTGAAAGGAATCCGAACTATACAAGATCATGCTCAAGAAGTCAGTCGCATACCGTAGCAAGGGCTTTTACACATTCTATCATATCCTGGTAACCAGCATCACCCTGAACATCAATGGAAAGTCAATTAGCCATGTAAGATCCAATTCAATCTGGCATATATAAAGACTCAAAGATATAAGAAAAGAAATTTTCTTTTGCCATTTTAAACTGCTCTAAGGAATAGAACACATTGAAATGTGCCATACTCTTTTATAAGAACATGGCATCCAGACAAAGACCAAAGAAATAGATAGAAATGCTACGAACAAACCGTTGCTGCATTGGCCTGACCAGCATTTATTAGCACAGCACGTGCCTGAAAAGATCCATGATCAAATCAGTGACTACATAATCTGGAAAATCAAACAAAAATGCAACTGAACTGGGCAGATTCCCAGACAGGCAATTCAATATCAAATTATTCTTTCAGTTCAAGAATAAACATACAATAAAATATATCACACTCCTATAGCAAACATGACATACCGTTTTTGTACTATTTAACACTTTTTTGCAGTACACAACTGGCGCTGCTGCAACAACGTTCGTAGTGAATGCCCCTGGAAATAGAATTACGAATAAGTTGCTACAACACAACTTTCAAATAAACTCAATTTTTAAAAGGTTTGTAAAGTAAGAAATGTACTATTGATTATATTGCTAAATAAGAACAGGCATTCAAATTTCCAGTAATGAATCATTAACCTGCAACATTTGCATCAACGTCGCAAGTGACAAGCGCAAGATCGGGTTTTTCGCCTACGGCACGTAATCCACCATATAAGCCCGCGGCTTTAAATCCCTTAGCCGCAGTAACTCCCCCCGGAATCTTATAAAGTAGAAAACTTTTGATAAAAAGTTGAAAAGAAAATGAAAATTTTAGAAAGAACTAATAATAAAAAAAAATTCCAAGCGGCTGACCTGCTTCCATATTCCGTCAGGGAGAAAAATCGGAGCAGCTGGTATACAGTTGGACGCCTCATTAACATCTGATGCAGTCGCAAATACTCTAAAATCCGCCTTTGAAGAATTAATAGAGCTCATAATCTGCAAATTTAATCATCAAAACAATAGAAAAAAAAAACTCATTCAGTATCCATTAACACACTCTCTCTGTCTAAAAAGTTTTTAAGAAAAAAGAAAAAGAAAGTTAAAAGTAACTTGGCAGGCCCTAAAATTGGGAAAGTAGCCAAACAGAGACTAAAAGCAGAAAAGTAGAAAATGGCGTCTCGACCTTAGGAGAAAACATTGCAGAGAACAACATATCTGCAAGTTTCTGAGTGTAAAGCTTTCGGCCTTTTCAAAATTGGGTTCTTTGGAGGGGAATTTCAAA
>AWUE01015466.1:0-66744 GCA_001974825.2 Corchorus olitorius | reverse complement strand
GTATATATATATATATATATATATATATATATATATATATATATATATTTGGCAAGAAGAAAAGAGGAGAGTTTGCGAGGGTTTTTGGACACAATTATTGGTTCAATCACTCACGTGGGATAATTGTGAGTTCCTAGATTCTGTTCGGTTCTTACTTAGGGATGCAAGTGGGTAGTAGATAATAGGGTACCCAACATTGTCCGATCCGATTAAGTAGGATTAGGGTATTGTATAATAGGGTTAGGATAGGGTACGGGTAATGATTTTAATACCCGTGACGGGTTCGGATAGCGTAAGGGTAATGACCTTAGGGTACCCACTACCCGAACCCGGTTACTAATTAATTATTTTAATATTAAATTTTTATTTATATATTAAATTTTTACTTAAAAATTACTCCTAATTAATCTAATTAAAAATTGTTTATTGTTAAAAATATAATTTTTAACTTTATTTTACAATTATACAAGTTAATTTTAATTTATTCATTTAATTTTAATCTATTTATTATTATTTAATTATAAAGTAAAAAAAATATTCGGGTTTTTTTATCGGGTTAGGGTAGTTAACGGGTAGTTGATATTTTATACGGATAGGGTACGGATAGTGATTTTAAAAAATAACCGGGTAGTTATAGGATTAGGATACCCTATAAAATAATAGGGTTAGGGTACGGATACCCTACCCGATTGCATCCCTTACTCGTAACATCAAACCCGACCCGTATTTGATTTTGGGCCACCAAATTCCCAACTTTGAAGTTAAAAGCATCATTGGATCATAAATAAACTATGGAAATTGTGGAGGAAAAATTCATTGAACCTTTAGCACAATAATAATACTAATAATTAAGAGGTCCAACGAGGAAAACAAAATCAGTTCAGTACAAAAAGAAGTTTAACAGATTTCCCATACAAAATGAATATAACATTGACTCAACTTTCCTATCTTCTGCTAAAAATTGAGGTAATATATAATGATATTTGTCTAGCCTTCAAGTAATCCCTTGATGGCTTCATCCTTGTTGGACCTGGATGAACACTAGCCGCACCATCCGACAGTTTTGTTTGTTCTGAAACCAAGGTCAGAAGATGCCGGTTCTGATCTAGGTGGAGGTCTGGGTTCCCTTGGTTTGGCAGGATCTACAAAGATAACCCATCCATGCAAGAACTTTGCGTTCATTTCATCTCTAGCCTTCACGGCTTCTTCGATGCTTGTATATGTAACAAAACCAAACCCTTTTGACCTTCCTGTGGCTCTATCTCTTATGACTCTGGCTGCAAGATCATTTAGTACAACGTATCAAGATGAAAGCCGAGTGAAGAAGTATGGTGGTGAAGAATGTAACTTAAATGACCAAAGTTGAAAAAAGAAAAAGAAAAAAAAAAGAGAGAGACAATGTGGGGGGAAGGGAAGTGAGGAGTGTTAAATTAAACCTTCAACAATCTGCCCAAACCGGTCAAATGCCTCCTTGAATTGTTCATCTGATGTCTCTCTCGAAAGACCTGCTCAATACAACAGAATAAGGGGCGATTATGATTAAAGTGAAACCATAATAAAAACAACCATACAATTGAACAAAAAAACTACAAATTATGATGTAAAGTTTATAATTTGGTTTTGGTTCCTCCTTTAGGAACATCGCAACTGTAAGGTGGAAAGGATGATGGTGACTAAAATTTCTCTTTCTTTTTTGGATAAAATGATGCTAACTAAAATTTCACCATGAACACCAATTGAAATAGGAATTCATCTTTGAGTCAAAATGCCATTTGAACTATAAACCTAGTGCTTCAGCCCTGTAATTAGGCATATCCATAATATTGCCCCATCCTAATTGTAACTGTCTCAGATGACAACCAGAGTTCCCCCAAACACTTCAGTAGATCACGAAGAGGTTTTGAAAGAGGTTATGAGCTCTATACAGATCAACTGAAGTGTCTGAGGGAACTCCAGTGGGCACCTGGCATATCTTTCACTCACTTGTTTCTTGGTGAAAGTAAATGCCAGCTCTAGTTAATTTATATCGGGGTCGGGTTCTGCATTTCTACCGTACCAAGGAAGGGACACCTCAGAGTCTCAAAAAATAAGATACAGTGAACCTAGACATGATCTTGTGCTAAATGAAGAGGTGAAAATGAGAGGACATAAGGACTTTCACTTTTCTGCTCTATACTCATCTACAACCTCTCATTTTCAACAATTCACGAGAGAATACGCATCTGATCTATGCACACATGCAGACACAACTCCAAACTCAGATTTCCAGCCACTCTTTTACGAATGCTTCATCTAACCCACATTGCGACTAGGTTCAACATTATCTACTCGAATATATTCCCTCGGGGCCCAAGTATAACCAAAAGAAAAGGTAGTTCATAGTATGAAAGAAGCCACTCTACGCTAGTAACAATCCTACAACTGTAATGTATCTAGAAACTATTTCTATAGGTTTTGCGACCACTCAAACCATGAAAAGTACATGCATGCAAGTTGGCACTTTGACAACAAAGTCCGAGTCAGTCCAACTATTAAGTAGACAAGAAATCAGCATTTGACAATCCTTTCCATCATACAGGATAACAGCATTGAATTCATGGTACCACAAGTTGTTTATTAGCTCCACCAGATGTCGCATTAATCAAAGCAATCCAATGCCAGTTGATTTTAAGGTATAATGCCAGAAAATACTAAGTTTCACTTGACACCACCTCAATCCAACTAAATACTATCTGCTATTTCAATAAAAGCTAGCTTCCTATGTTGACTAAAACTCTGAAACCATTGTCGCATTTAGAAAGACTGCTCAGGGTTACCAAAATCATCATAGAAATATTCCATAGAACTCATAACCTTGGTTGGAAAAGGTCATTAGGCAGTAGGCACTATGGCACACCACCATAGACAAACTTCAATCTTTCCTTCACCTACCCCTAAAGTAATAATATGATTGCATTGCACAATTCCGAAAAAAAAAATGACAAGGGAATTGCAGCATAACTAAACATGTAAGGCCCGAAACCAAGTTTAAGGAAAAAAGATCATACTTTTTACTTCTAGATTTTTCTCATACCAGTTCATAATTTGATTAGAAATGTTAATATATCATAGTTACGCCTTTAAAGCTTCATGAATAACATATATGCATGCTTCATGTTCGATTCAATACAAAAGGAAGAAATCCTTCCATTTTCTCTCCTCAGCTAATTATAAGCATCTTTTGGAATTTGGATAACTAAATCTCATTTCTACCCTAAATTCATAAAAACTTCCAAATTTCCTCAAATTTATCAACATGATTAAAGGATAGATTTTCAATCTGAAAGAAACATAGAAATGGAAATGGAAATGAATCATTTACGTCGTTTCGAAACGAAAACAAAACAATAAACAGAGGAAAATGTGAAAATACCACTTATGAAGAGCTTAGGGGAAGTGAGAGTCGATTCCAGACGAATCGAGGCAAACTGAGAACACAGAGAGGAAGGTCCGGTGAGGAGGCGGCGGAACCTGGAAGCCAAAGCCATCGGAAAAGAGGAAAGCGAACGGTGATTCGAACTTCGGAAGAAAATTTAGGCAGTGGGCCTCGATTAGGGTTTATTGTGGATTGGGTTTTAGCTTTTCAATGTTGGAAATGAATGGCTAAACCCCGTTTAGACGTCCGTTAAGCCGTGGATCCTCTGTTTCGTGAATGGCTATTAATATCGTAACGGACTGATCCTCTGTTTCGTGACTACCAAGAGCAAGGTGCTGTGTAACGTCCCAGCCATTGGATGATTTGAAGATGTGATCAAGCGGCCCATATATGAAGGAAAAGAGTTTGGGAGCATGTAAGGTTTAGTTAATAAAAACTTTTTTTTTGGCCATCAGTTAATAAAAACTTTTAGCCAAATGAAAAAAAATACATTAAAAAAAGAATTCTCGAGATAAAATACAACTCAATTTTTTTAATTTATTGACATCAGATGCAGCTCAATTTTTAATTAGTGGAAATTTGGGGTCGTTTGGCATCGTTTTCGTTTTTCTGTTTTTTGTTTTTGTTTTGTTTTCATTTTGTTTTTGTTGCGCTGTCAATTTTTGAAAACAAAAACATGTTTGAATATACAATTTAGTTGTATGTTTTTAAATAAAAAAGTAAAAGAAAAATGGTTAAAAAGCATGTGAGTTAATGTTCATCATTGTGCTTCTGTGTTTTGGAAGTGTTTTGGAAAAACATGAAAACACAAAATTCTTGCTTCCACTTTTTTCCAAAACACTGCTTCTGTTTCCAAAATCTTTGAAAACGGAAACAGCCTACCAAACATGTTTTCACTGTTTTGTTTCCAAAAACAAGAAATTGGCAACAGAAAACAGGAAACAAAAACAATGCCAAACAAGCTAATTTGCTAAGTATATGAAACCAAATTTTCTTTGGCAAATTATACAATACACCGGCGGTGGAGTTTAGCAAACTACATAAGCGGGTTCTGAAGGGTGACATGTATCCTCTAGGGACTAAATTGAAATATTTAAAACTTAATTAATTAAAAAAATGGATATGTGTCAACTCCACAACCCGCTTGTGGAATCCAAAATTTACACCGACGATGTATCAAATAATTACCCATTTTCTTTTATTCTTTTTAAACGAAGAAAATATGAAGTGATAATAATAATAAAGAGTGCAATACATAGATTCCATCAAATTCTTGGATTCTTCCATATTTGATTTATAAATTGCTAAAATTAAATTCCATTTGTTTACCACTTTTCCTTTTGATAAATCCTTTTACGAGCATTTAAATGCAAAGAATCCCTATCATTAATCATTCCATTAAGTAATAAAATAGAAAAATAATAGCATAATAAAAAGAAAGTTGAGGAGAAATTATTCTTTCATTTTTCATTTTTATCATAAGATTTGAACATTTTCTTTAAACAGAAAAGCCTTTAAAAAAAAGAGGCCAAATTTTCTTGCCTGCATGCATGCATTATAAAAAGTTAGCATGCAAATGCTTTGCTTCATTAACTCCTCACCAAGTCCTACCTCTCTTCTTAATTCTATAGTTTGTACAAATAACAACCCAATTTCTAGTAAAATGCTGTGCATGGGGAAAGAAAAACTGGAAACAAGACGAAAATTTTCTCACCAATTTTACAAAAATGGAAAAGACCACTAGCCCAGATTAAAGTTAAAGCCGACTTCTGTTATTCTGATGAGAAGTTACCGGAAAGATGAACATAGCTATTCTAATATCGGCTGCACTTTTTTCTCCGGCATGAATGTTCCCTTAAATATTGTCAATTGAAGCTCCCTTTGAAATTTTGAACTTAAACAGAGCTATTCTGATATCAGCTGCACCTTTTTCTCCAGCATGGATGTTCCCTTAAATATAGTCAACTGAAGCTCTCTTTGGTATTTGGACAACTGAACATAAAATAAGATTTCACAATGATTAGTCAAGTGGTAAGAAACTTGGCCTCTAAGACTAAGACTCTTATTTTAGTAGAAACATGTTCAAAATGATACAGTACTACTTTTTTGTCGAGTAAAATATTAAAATGCACTTACTTGCT
The DNA here is from genome assembly GCA_001974825.2 of Corchorus olitorius. Classification (NCBI taxonomy): domain Eukaryota; kingdom Viridiplantae; phylum Streptophyta; class Magnoliopsida; order Malvales; family Malvaceae; genus Corchorus; species Corchorus olitorius. Next base: position 61,188 of record AWUE01015466.1, on the reverse strand, counting down.
GCTCGCTCATCTTTGTAAAGCCAAATTTCTTCGTCCAAATCGACAAAGCTTCCTCAGCAGCAGGGAGCACCAGGTTTTCCACCTTTAAAGAACTCAGTAACCTCTCAATACAAGCAAATAATGCCTGGAAATATCCCTAGAACAAGATAACAGATTGTGATAAGTCGGCATGATCAACATAAGTATATCATTGTGTTTCCAGCAAATAATAAAAGGAGAAAACCAACAAACTACATTAAAGTGCACCGGCATTAAAGATTTTAAGGATACTAGTTTCTGTAACTTTCAAAATAAATTTGTATCGACTTCAAACAGACTTAACGCAAAGAAAAAAAGTCACACAGCAAGAACACGGCAAATTCTTAGTCCACTTTATTGAAGCACGCTTACTTTTCCTTGATGTTCTCTACTTGTAGCCACTATAGGGAGCTCAGCAACCTCCTGACCAAATATCCTAAGAAGACCAGCTGATACAACAACAGACCTGTGCAAGGATTATATACACGTTATGAGTTCATACAGCAATATAATAATAATCAAGTGAAAACAAGACAAGAACGCCTTGCAATGCAACCACAATGAGAGAGAGACTTTACCTCACAATCAAAACCACACAATACATTCCACCAAACTCTTGTCCAGATATATTTCTCCTGAAAAACGTTTAAAAAGAAATTATTAGGTCCACTGAGAACAAACCAACGTGTAACAGAATAAATGATATCACTAAGGTGCAAAAATTATGGTAAACCAAGCAAATTATCTGTTTAATAACCTAAAGGAGAACAATTTTTCTTCAAAAACTTATGATAAAAGAAAATATCAATCTTTTTTCCTTTTAAAGGAAAAATAGAAGTTAAACACTAGAACCATTTAAACAGCAGAAGGGGGTTAAGAAACTAAGAAAAAGCACTTACCCATAAACCATGACAGGAATCAAATCACGGCCAGATTGTGCAACAATGGGATCGAAACATTCCTGCCAAGAAGGAAGTGCAAATGATTTGAGCATACAAGCAATTCCTAAACACAACTGGAATTAAAAAAAGAAAAAAAAAATCTGCAGGAAATTCAATCATCTAAAGGAAGGCCAGTAAATATCCATAGAATCACAAAAACTGCATAGAGACCAGATATTGGTGTAATCAAATGCAACATAGTAAGTAGGCACGATACACTGAAAGCTAATATCAGGAGAAACTTACTCGAAATATCGCAGCTGCACTTGAAAGCAATGGCAGATGTTCAGGATAACGGCTCTTTCCGCTCAGTATTCGCCATTCAACATCATCTGCGGTTCCATTAATAAATAATCCTTTTTCTAAATGCTTCCTTCTGATTATATTTGAGAATGGAGTAGGAATTATCTGCACCCCATTAGAAACAGAACTTTGAAGAGCATCATGGATCCTGTTGCAATCATTACAACAGAACCATTTGTCCTTTGGAATTTCCTGTTATGTGCAGCAAAACAAGAAGGTAAATACTTCAACTAGCATGTATGTTGACAATTAATGCCAGAACATTCCACACTTACTTTTAAATCACATAGTCCAATTTCCCGCAGGCAACCAACATGAAACTCCTTCTCACACTAACAAAGAACAAAAGAAAACCATAAAGAACATTATAAAAAGGGTAACATTTGCTTGGATAGAAATAAGATTGCTAAACTGCTCTTACTTGGTCACAAAGAATTACTGTTCGATCACTGAATGTGGCACTAAAATCATGGGACCTGACAAGAACATAATAATGATAATCATCATCTTACAAAACAAATATAAGTAACAAGTGACTAAAAGCAGTAAACATGTAAAACATCTATAAATAAAATGGAAATAAGGAAAACCGGGGACAAAAGAATCCCAATAAAGAAACTATCAAGAGATTATTGACTCAAAAAAGAACCCTTCAATCGATAATTCCACCAGTTTCAGTTCCAGTCTGTGTGAATAACTAATTACAAACATATGGATGGGTTAAGTGACACAAGATGTAGGTACTGGTATACAGAGAAACAGCATAAACTGGAATGGGGGGGAGGGAGGGAAGAACAACTAAGACAGAAAGAAAGAAACCCAGAAGCACAAACCTGCAAACAACACAACCACCGATTTCAACTTCTGGAGCTTTAACAACTCGCGTCAATCGTATCACGATTGGCCTCGCTATACCAGAATTGCTTTTATCTGTACAATTTGCACAACGCCAATCGCCTTCAGGACAGTGCTCTAAATTCAGACAAGCTGCAACAGAGACATTCAATGAGATTAACAACGGAGGTGAAGCTGACATATATATCCACCATTTTGTTAATCAAGAATAATCTATAGAAAACTGTTAATGATTTTGCATGAAAGCACAGAGCTAATTAGAGTTCAAAATCCTAAGCAACATGGAATGCGCAGTAAATGAGCTGGTAACATGGATATAAAGGAAATATGAGTATGTTCTCCAACCAATATCAAATGTTTCCAAGATCAACTGTAAATCAAGTACCTATCTAAAGAAAATAAACCAAAAGAAAGAGCTCAAAATAAAGAACATATTACGCACCTGGATGAAAAGCCTGAGGGCATTCACAACAAAGAAGCAGATCTCCAGAATCTCCACATATTGCACACATATCATCACTGTAACCGGTTGTAACACACTGCCCATTTGCCAATGACAAGGCTATATCATGAAGTGTCAATCCATTGGATGTATAGATGTGACGATACCTGCAAAAAGAAACAAACTTGTAACGAAGGAATGACTCAAAGAACACTAGAAATAGTAAATGACAAATTTCTATAAAGAGCACTCACGGTTGTCTCCTGGCAGCCATTCCAGCATGCGCTTCAAACTGTGAAGGGCTAACCTGCTCAAAGTAAAACATATATAAGAGAGGTGATCCATCATCAAGAAGATAATTAATCAATCAATCAAAACTTACCTCACTCTCACAACAGTTGCAGACAATACCATTTCCCTGCTTGTAGCCCTTCAGTAATTTCTGAAAAGAGAACTTGCTATCAGTAACAGGCATCTCTTATTTACCAATTAACCAAATTATTTCCTAGAAAACACCACACCTGTCCTTTGATAAAGTAAGACAATTCAGCCCCATCTGGAAGTCCATTTGGCATAAAAAGTAACCTGTGCAAATCATTGTCCCTGCCAACCCTATAAGGAATTCCAGCTTAGTTCAGGCAAATCTATAATTTACAAATAGCGAACAATATGCCATAGACATACCTTTTCCTTGTGCCACCTCCAACAGTTCTCTTTTTTGGTAACACTTGTTTAGAGACACCAAAATTAGGCCTATAAGAAAGGTACAATTAGTGTGGAAAAGGAAAAGGGAAAAACAACCCTTCTTAGGGGAAAACCATTCGAATGTTAAATTCAATTCAATGAAAAACCAGGATAAACCAACAGAGCAGAAACAGTGTGAAGAAGAAGAAAGATAAAACAACCCATCATAAGAGAAAGGACAAATATGACTAAAATGCTAGATTTGACCAAGACGGTACAATTCTTATCCAGAATGAAACACAAGAAATGAAACTTGACCATCAAATGAGGACAATGAAGAAAATTAATCAATAAGTTGAAACACACAAATTATAGAAATAGAAGTCTCCAAAACTCGATATCGCTTTACCTTCGAGAGTTGGGCAAACTACGAGGCTTCATGTTATACTTCTTCTCTGCTTCAACCTTTCTGTTACTTCGCTGAAGACTAGCTGCAGGGTACAGGCCATAAAAGCATGTCAAAAACAGAACAGTAGCAAAAGAAATTGTGACTCTATACTAGCAAGGAAAATTCAGGTTTTTCTTTTCTCTAAGCAAGTCCGAAAACTCTATCAATATGCCTGGAAAAGCCTATTTGATATCTGACTCTACAACTCCGTTCTGACTTCAGCAAAATGAGATTGCAGAAAAGGGAAAAAAGAATGAAGTATTCTTGCTGCACAACTACACATGAGAGTGCAGAAGAGTCTGTGTTGTTTCTTCTACTCTAGCAGGTGCTGCTTTGTTGAGCCATTCTCACTTACCTTCTTTGCTTAAAATTTAGGCATGCCAACCAGATTTGACGGCAGTTACTCAAATGTAATTGCCATTCTTTAATTGAGTTTCTATCCATACATTTCTTGCCTAGTTAGAGTTAAATTCTATCACTGTACCGTTATAAATTTCCATGTTAATTTCCACCAGCATTGGATATATCGAATAGGCTACTTTGTACACGTATGCAACCTGATCCTAGATATTTCTCCTAATATCTAAACTTAGAAGTCTGAGACCCTAAATGCACTTGCCAATTGCCATAACAAGTAAAATAGTTTTCCCCTAATTCACTTGTATCTTTTTGTTTCCTTTACTTTCTTATAAGCAATATTTGGACGGAAAAGATACTAGTAATTATGAATCCACTTGCAAGCTCAAAAAAAGCCAATACACAATGAGATATAACAAAAAAACCAATATAAACCTCATCAAAGCTTCAAAACAAAAATTAATACCTTTCCAATCTTGAAAGGACTCCTCATTAATAGATGAACCTGCAACGTCTTTTAACACGTCATCCAGAATGCCTATTGGAGCAGTCTTCAGTTCTTGAATAATATTATATATAGGCTTCCCATTCTCCAAATATATGTGATTATTGGGGTGCCTAGTTTTGTGACCAGCATGCTGCTCAAACTCATAGGCACTCAGCACCTATTCAACCCACAAACAATTCAGCTAATGTAACACATCACAAGCCCTCAAAAAAGGCAAAATAATACTTAAAACATATGAGTGACTTACATTTGAGAAATTACAGAAAGTGCAGCCACACAAATATCCCCCCGCGTGAATAATTCCAACCAGTACTTTCTAACAACCAAAAAAAATAGTAATGACTTTGATGAACAAATAGAAATTTCAAGCAATCAAGATTAACCTTAGTTTAGAATAAAATAAATAAATAAACACTTTACCTCCATTGTGGGGGAAATATACTTCACTCGGGCTCCATCAAGAATACCAGTTCCTAACAACTCCCTTACATTGGAGGGGTAGTTACTAGGAACAACCTTCTTAGACATTTTTAATTCCATATTAGGAGCAAAAGAATATCGAGAATTCCATTCAACCGAACTATTCCCATAATAATTTTCTGGGTTCATACATTCCCCACCAACTGAATACGTCGTTTCATTTTCATAATCCTCCTTCTTTTTGCTAAACTTAAAAGTAATTTTCCTAATCCCTGATGAGCTCAAATGCTTCGGAATTTCCAATGTAACTTTGGAAGTCGATACAACACCAGAGGCATCAGCAGTTTCAGAACTCTCACTCAGTGTCTCCTCAGAACTGGAGCTCCCAGAACACAGAGACGTGACCTCACCGCAACCAACTTGGTTTCTACTGCTTATGTCATGGAAAGTGGACGTGTTTTCTTGAGGAGAAACAGTAGGATTTGAAACCTCCGATCGAATATCCTCATTCGAAACTTCCTTAGCTTGTTTCTTGTTAGGAGATTCATCTGGTTCCAATTCCTGTTCGGATTCAAGACATTCACGATCTCGCTTCAAGTCGAGCTTGGTACTGTTCACATCCTCAACAATCTTGGATTCTGGTTCCGGTTCAAGGCATTCACATTCTCGCTGCAATTCAGGATTTGTACTATTTACATTCTCCATAATCTCTTCTCTGGAAATTTCCAAACAAACTGCCACTTCTTCCATTCTCTACAAATTTGTGATAATGAAAGCATTCAAAAAATCGGAAATCCAAACAAGGAAACCAGCCCTAAAAACTTTCACTATTAATATACTGAAACTCGAATCCAAATTCTTATAAAAACTTGAATTGTCTTGCTCCCAAAGTGATGCTAAACCGACATTCTTCACACTATGCGGAAAAAAGAAGAAGAAAAACCAAACTGCAAAAGGAAAAAGAAGAATAAAACCAATTCAAACACCACACCATGGAATCCAATAACCTCTTAACCGTTATTTGAATTTGAAATATAACTTTCCCAAAAGGAAATTTAACCAAACAGAAAAAACTACCTATACAAAGCCAAGAATCAACAAAAATCGAAGGAAATCGAATTGGAAATGATAGCAAATCGAAGAATAAATCATGCAAGAGAGTAAAGAGTTGAAAAGGCCAGATTCCAAATCTCCTGGATCTGAGATTCAAAAAAAAGTAGCAAAAAAGAAAGAAAGAAAAAAACAAGGAAGAAGAAGAAGAATTGTTCAGTTTTGGGTTAAAAATAAGCGCGAAAGATTTGGGTTAGGGTTTTTGATTTTTAATTGGGAAAAAGAATTTGTAGAGGGAACGTGGAGGGCGGCAAGAAACCAGAACGAAAAAAGCTTAGTTCGCGGTCGAGATTTAACTTTTCGATAAAGAAAGAGGATAGAGAAAGAAAGAACGAGGGAGAGATGAGAGAGAAAATAAATCTATTCTTTCTTCTGAAATATTTTTTTTTCGATTTTTTTATTTTTAAAATTTGAAAAAAATTAAAAATGTTGCTGACGAACTTGATATTATACTCTATTTGGAAGCAACTAGAAAGACAAGTGGACGTTAAGTGGGACCTAGGAAAAATTGACCTATAATAATAGGCCACGTGGATTGACTGCGGGTAATGTCTTATACACCTGAAACAAATTTGGATGAAGTGTCAGATCAATGACACGTGTGTGTTGAGGTTTATCCTTAACGGTTAAGCCTTCCAGGCTTCCACGCAATCAATTCTTATTGGCTGATGATGGTAATATCTTTGAATTTTATTTCGGGCCCTGTGAAGGCCCAATATATCAAATTGTTTGGCCCATTTTCTGGTTTTTTATTGAAGATGGAACCAGTTTGGACCTTTGCTAATATTTGGTAAAGGATATTCAATCTAATAAAGATTTGTTCTTCTTTTTTTGGGCCATATTTCATATTTGCATCAATGAGAATTTGCGAAACGTAACTGTCCTATTGATAGACTTATCCACCAAACTCATATGCGTGTCCTGGGTCGGATCCGGATTAATCAGAACAAAACTCTGGATACCATATGGAAACAAAAAAAAGGACTTATATATATGTCGAGTAATTGAATAATATACACATTTAATGGTTTATGACTGATTTTGTTCGAGATCAATTCATTATTATGAGATTAACTTTGTTATGCTCTATTCACAATGATGCATACGTTTTGTTAGCATAGGGCTTATGTGAAAATAAATGTATGAACATGAACGTGGTATAAATGTTGAGGTCCAAATTAGTTGAAATCTCGACTTGCAAGATATTTTGAGATGATATGAGAGACCTTCTCAGATGTTTAAGTCAGTAGTAATCCTTTGAATATTAGACGAAATGTAGGGTAAAAAGGAGAGAATAATGAATAATTAGTGGAACAGAAGTATTATTGGGCATTTCAAGTAAAGATGGAATGTGAGCAATTAAAATTTGGAAATTTGTTGGCCACTAGAGCACTTTATACTCAACAATCAATTCTCTTTGAAGGGTATTAAAAAGAAAAATCTTTTGGAGACTAAACAAAATTTATGGTAGTAATTAATAATTTTCTTATCATTCTTTTCTTTTTTTTTACATTTTTTTTTCCTTTAGTCAACAAACTATTTGGTAAAAATACCATGCCTAACACAGTGCCATTTACAAACATATTTCAACGGAGGGAAAATTCTTCATTATAACTTATAAGCATTCAATAAATCTCCAACCGCCCAATTGAAAGATGCTTTTCTTAATTTAAATCAATTCAAACAATAAATTTATGCTGAGTTCGAACAAATTTTAGCAGAACTTCCCCTGTTCTTAATATATCTTCTTTTGTTTGGTCCCTTGTGATAGATGCAATGAATATGAGATGGATCTTGTCATTTTAATGTAGATTCTAACACTATACATAAGTACATTAGACATGATATAATGAATACATGCATCTAATCCTAGCCCTTTGTAAATATATTTATTTATAGCCAAACGAAAGGCAATCCTCATTATCTTGCACGACCAATTTATGTTTTTTACTTCTCAACAAATTGATGAGTTCAATTTTAATTGTTAAAGTTGTTTTCTTCGCCTTCCTTTAGTAAAATCAAACTTTTTGATCGGTGTGAGTTTAAACAGCTTAAAGTTATCATAGTTTAAGTAATTTAATTGTATATGTGAAACAACTGATTGCATTTATGCTTTATACCTAAAGGGAACAATGTGGGGCAAAACCGAAAAAAACGACTTTTTTCACACTAAGTTGCCTTAACAAAAAAGCCTTAATTATCTTTTCAATATGGGATATTCATATACAGACCGGTTAATTAGTAGTTAATTTATGAAACCAAATCTTTTATCTTTTACATACCTGAAAACTGAAAAGTTATAACGATCTTTTAACGACTTACCTAATTATTGCATGTAATATCATTTTTATCATCATAAAAGAATGCAATTTTAGTAATAATTTTCCGATCGATTAACATTTGAGTTGAATATTTTTTCGACAACTTAACCGTGACATACTTATATTCACTATTTTTTAAAGAAAAACATATTCATTTTTATATGATATATTTGGTAGGTAAATTGCTGTTAAAATAAAAAATTTGGGATGTCATTGATGTTATGAGATTTTGTTTGTTTATTTTACCATGTTTAGAGATCCTAGGGTCATTATAAATTAACACCCATTTGCCATTCTTTTATAAAACGAATCAAAGTATAGTCAACCTTTGAGTGTGTGATAGTACGAAGAAATACTTGCTTTCTCTCCTTCGTCTCATTTAAGCTTTTGCTTGATCCCCTGTCCGAAGAAAACATGTCTCAAAGACCCAACCGCCACCAAAGGAAGCCATCTCAAAGCGTTTTCCTGTCGTTCGACGACATCACGGCTCCCATGTCTGAAACCACTCCTCCAGCTAATAAGACTCCACCGTCCACGACTTCTCAGCCAGTTCGTCCACCACCACCTCCTCCCCCTGCAGCGTTGGCAACGGCAGAGACCTCTGACTCTGAGAATGTAACCAAAACCAATGACGACGACAAACCCAAAAATTAAATGTTTCATGTCATAGGGTGATGATTTTATATTACTAGTATTGGTTTAAGGTAGTTGTTTTGTTTTAATTTTGTGTCATTTTGATCCCTTTTTACGACGTTGAAGAAGAAACTTGTTCATCAGTTTCATATTCACGTTAAAATCAGAGCATCTGATTGGATCAAAATGAAGACATCTTTCGGTATCCTAATTATCTCCTGCTAGATTCGAGTTTTCCTTTTCCATATAATATAAAATTATCCATATAATAATATTACATATTATACACCTTCTATATCTAATTAATTTAAATTAAATATATGTCATTATTAAGTCAGAACAAGAAGGCCAATTTAACCCACATCTTTACATGACTTCTCCATCCTCTCAGGATCAATCGATTAAAGAGATTGAAGTCGTTAATCGTTATTAGCTTATCTAAATACAATATTGGAGACCCTTAATTATGATTAAAGGATGTTAAATTATCAAAAAACAGATAAAAACCCTATATGGATTTAACCTCTCTTTCTCGAGCTTGATGAGTATTTTCCAACTTTCCAAGCTTGTGGGTTTGGCAAACATGGCAAATTGGCATTGTTCATTAATGCATTAATTAATATTAATCCAATTTAGATTTCCAAGCTCCAATTACAATTGATTTGATTTCTGAATACTATAAAAATTTTCAATTCCAACGCCTCAAAAATGGTACATTTAACATTTTAATTACCATGTGCATGTCATGTGACATGTGCGTTAAGCCTGTTTTTGGTAAAGGCAACTCCCGACCCCGTGTCTGGTGCTGAGACGATCTATTTTAGTTAAAAACCTTATTTTTATTTTATTCTAAACAATAGGATTAGGAAAAAAGTCGACAATCTTAAGCCCTCCGTTGTCTTGTCCCAACTTTTGCTTACTTTAATTTAATTTCAACCTTTATTAGTGCATTGTATGATGTACTACCAAACAGTAGGAGGTCAAAATTCAAGGCATTTCCGATCAAAAAGAGCTCTCATTTAACTTTCCTTTGAACCAACTCGTCCACCTAATTTTGCAGCGCCATTCTTTTCTTCTCTCTCTCTCTTCTATTTTCATTTTCTTGGTAAACTATGGCGACTAATCTTAGATTCGTTTAATTAACTCTTTTGGGTGTCATATTGCATTATCCGGTTAATTCAAAATCAAATCATATCGAATCCTGATTAAAAAGATATTTATAGCTTTCACATTTATTATATGAAAGAGAGAACTTTCTAAATCAAAATTGTATTTTTATCACGTGACATATTTATTATATGAAAGAGAGAATTTTCTAAATCAAAATCGTATTTTTATCACGTGATGTTAATGCTGATGAATCATTATGACCCACATAGATATTTGGTAGTTGTATCATGACAATAGTCGATATATTTTCAAGAATAAATCCCTTATCCTAGTCGTAACTTGTAAATACGATCGAACTTGTATTCTTACATCTTATCAAGTTAAAAATTATGCTATTGTGTGTGACCAACACTTGCTTTGGTAGCCAATGGGAGTTGGTACAAGTGGTTAAGGTTCGGATTCTTCGTGCACCCCACCTAGGTTCGAATCCCGCTGACCACAGTCTCCTATTTGGTAGGCGATCTGTAAATTCCGAAAAGCCCGCAGTTGAAAGTCCAATGGGTCTGTAAATCCCAAAAATGGGTTGGCGGTTTGCCCTGACCTTGGAGATGGGGTAGCCACCCCTACTCCTAAACTTTTTGTTAAAAAAAAAACACTTGCTTTGGTATCTAATTTTAGTCTTTTTAACTTGTGAACATAATTGGAAGCTACTTCTATCATAATTATTAGTAAGGTAATAATAATATCATATGGTAACAAATTTAATAATGAGATATTATTGTTCTTTTGTTTTTTATAATTAATGTACTTACTTATTTTGAAATTTGGAAGGAAGATGATAGAAAAAGGCAAGAAAATAAAATAACGCGTGAAAAAGAGAGAAGAGAATGTCCAAATGTGCTTGCCAATTATGAAAAATTCAAAATTCTAAAATAAAATGTTGAGAAGTTAAGGCAAAGGAGGGGTAGCGTTAGATTGACGCAGGAGAATCTTTTTAAAGGGGGAGTGGAGGAGTGGACCCAAACCAGGTGTATATGACGATTTCCACATAAGATTACAGGGATGGCTTCATTGTAAGTTTACAAAAGTTGCCATTATTAGTCCAACACTTAAATTTTCAACGACGCAACAAATATCTCTAAATTCTCTATTTATCATAACCAGCTTTGGCTTTAGCTTGGCTTATATAACTTGGAAGAGCCATCTTATATTCGATACCTTAACCATTACAAGCAACTATTTAGGCTTCCTAATTCCTATGATCAACAAATGATCCAATCATTTCTTCTCCATTGATAAATGAGAAGAAATACTAGGGTGTTTGAGCAATTAGACATGGTTTATGGAAAAAATTGAAGTGATTAGTGATGAGAAAAACTCATTACAGCCTAAACCTCACTCTTTTTAATAATCAGAAAGATGACAATAATAAAGTAAATTTTCATACTTTTAGCATATCATCACCGTGTAATAATCGAAAAAAGGAATCTAACTCACTGAAAGTAATGATTATAGTTATCAAATAATCGCATTACAAAATAAATGTAAAGGTTGGAACTTAATTCAAGAAACTCAAGTTACCCATCTTATATTTAAGGGAAAAATGAAGAAAGAAACAAGCAAGAGAGGGAGAGAAAGAGAAGAGAATGGTAGTTGAAGGGAGGGAATGGAATTGCGGAAGGGAAGAGTCCGATCCACGCAATTTACGACTTAGGTACGTAGTAAGTATATATCTTATTGCATTTTATGTCCAATATCTAACAACGATAAAACAATATTTGCTTCACTCCTTTATAATAAGCTCCGTTCCTAAATATGACTACCCTCAAGGTCGAGTGACATAAACTATCTTGAATTCCATTTTGTATACGACTTGTGCTCGTAGTAATTTTGGTGAGATCGAATCATTGTAATCATTTTTATGACAAATCCAATCTTATCATTTTTATTAAAAATGGACATGATGTCAACGTTATCAATCAATACACAATTAGGCATTTAGGCTTAACCACAATTGTATTGCACATGCAGTTAAACTTAGCAACAATTGTACTGCATGAGCTAGACAAAAGCCTCTAGACCCTTAATTAAGCTGATTTTGTAAGGTATAATCCTCAATTAATCAAATTAAAATGTTATATCCTAGATCGAGCCATTTGCAAATCTTTGACCTCAGATTAAACAAGTAACCAAGTTTAGCAAAACCGAGCCGAGTCAAGCGAAGCCGCCAGTTTAGTAAAAAGCTAAAGCGCAGCCCATCAAAGACCAGCGCTTAATCATGATCACGACACAAAACCAAACAGAAACGTGGCCTCGATGAACTCCGTACGCGACGTGGCAAGACCTGATTAGACAAAGGAATGTTTCGTACTCAAACTTAACATACAAATATAAGCAGGATATTAATTCTCGACTCGGCAGGCAGAGTCACCGAAATAAAAGGACCTTTAACATCCTTTCCCTTTCCCCCCCATCCCTCGTAATCGGAGGAGCTTTCTTTCTCTCTACATTTTCTCCTCCTCTTCTTCCTCCTTCGATCTCGATCCTTATCCTCGTTCCCAAACAGACCCGAAAAAATGGTAATGTCTCTTAAATTTTATTCAAATCCTCGAATTAAACTCTGATTTTATTATTTGATTTCTTAGCAATCTTAGTGGATCATCACTTTTGTGTTCAATTTTCTTGACTAAATATGGTGTTTGACTTGTTGCTTGATCTCTTTGTTGAAGCTGTGATGCTCGAAATTTATGTGTAATTTTCCTGCACCGACTGATTTTATTGAGCTTCTAGTTTCTAGATCTTAAAATAATTTGTGCTTTGATGCTTTTGATGTTTATGATTTGATTTTGTTTTTACGGAATTAGCTGTAACTAAAATGGAAATCTTGCTGATCTAGCTTTAGTGTTTCTAGCTAGTGCTGGATTATGCTGATTTTTCAGTTTTAATCTAATTCGTTTTGATATCGGTTATGTTATGGTTATTTTCTTGTTGATTTTTTGAATTTTTTCTTATTTTTTTTCCCAATGATTTTAACTTGTTTAATAGCGTAGTAGTAATATGTTGATCCAATCTGTCTGCGGTTTTAATTTGGATCCTTGTATTTGTTTGTTATTGTTGTTGTTCTTGTTTCTGTCTGCATTTTTTTAATACTATTACGGGAAGTCAAGGAATTTGGGTCTTATTAATCAATATGTATAAAGTCGTATTTGTCCGAACATGAGCATAAACAATGAACTTTGGCCCTCCATTGCCAAAGCCAAAACAGCTGTTTTGTTATATTATTTTACGGTGTTTTCAAGGTAATGTAAGAATGGAGTCCTATATGTCTCCCTGTATCCTAAGTGATGCTGCTGCCACACCATGTTTTGCCTACATGGGGGGCAGCTGAATAACATCAAGTTGGAACCCTGTGTAAAAGGTGTCCAAGTCCGATTTTTGTGCTGTTTGGAGTTTGGATATCCTCCCCTTTGTTAAGGACCGAATCAAAGTGATAGTGAGTAAGAGGCTAGTTGATGATCACTTCATCTTGGATCTTCTTCTTTTATCACTTTTTAAGATTTTAAGATGAATATTTACATTGCAGGTGCATTTTATTGATACTTATGAACATTGGAATTGCCTCAGACCTTTGATCTTTTCTCATGTGATATTTATTGTCTTATCCTCAGGCCAATGCAGCGTCAGGAATGGCTGTGGACGATGAGTGCAAGTTGAAGTTCTTGGAGCTCAAGGCAAAAAGAACCTACCGCTTCATTGTTTTCAAAATTGAGGAGAAGCAGAAGCAAGTTATTGTTGAGAAGCTTGGTGAGCCAGCCGAGAGCTACGAGGATTTCACTAAAAGTCTTCCTGCTGATGAATGCCGATATGCTGTGTATGATTATGAATTTCTAACACCAGAGAATGTTCCAAAGAGCAGAATCTTTTTCATCGCATGGTAATGCAGATTTCTTGATCTTCTGAATAATCTTTACTGCCTGGTATAATAATGTCGCCTTTGGTACTTACTACATTCTTTTGTCCTCTGAAGGTCTCCTGATACATCAAGGGTCAGGAATAAGATGATATATGCTAGCTCCAAAGACAGATTTAAGAGAGAACTGGATGGAATTCAGGTGGAATTGCAAGCAACAGATGCAACTGAGATGGGTCTTGATGTCATCAAAAGCCGTGCTAGCTGAATATGAATATTTTAGGCCTTCCAATGGGGGCTTCCCCCATTTCTCTTTACTTGGGTGAAATGTTTGTAGATTGTGGAATGGTGAACTTGGATAATGACGACAGCAATATTCCAAGTTTTGCCATAGGCTTTTATTAGTCTCGAAGATAAAACCTATGCTTTCCGGGTATATGTGATTTGTTATCTATAGAACCTATGTGTTGGAGTGCCTTTGTGTAGTCTTATCTCTTCAAGCTAATATGCAACTGTTTGTGAGGGGTTAGACAACACCTTTAGTTCCTTTTCAAGTTTTTTTCTTTTTTGAATATTGACCCTCGTCAATTTATTTTGGAGTGTTAAGAAGGGCATGCTTTCATGGAATCATGGCTTCATAGTCACTGATTTTTTGCCATTCTCACTGATTATAGTTCTTGCAAACCTATTTTGTACAAGTTCTAAAGTTTTATTAGATCAAACTTTTTATCATATATGATGGAATTAAATCTTTGTCTTGCTTATTTATGAGCTGTTGGTATACTTGAATTTTTGAATTGAAGTGTCTGTGGAGTATTGGCTTTGTAGGGTCTTTTCTTTTGTGTCGAAATCAATTAGTACCAACTACTTTTGGCTGTTTTTGGGAGTTAGCGGTCGAATGATTGGATGGCACTTACTGTTAATAATGATGCTTATCATGTTTCAACTATTTATCTCGTTTGACCTGTTTGATTGTTCAGTTTTGAATTGCAACCTCTGCTTTTAGTCCTTGCCGGACTAACTAGGTTTACAGATTTGCTTTTGTTATTTGTTCCAATGAGATATTTAGAGCTACAGTTTGTTGCTTTGCTTGGACAGGTCTTCAAGACCACAAGGTGATTGCATGTTGCGGTACTACAAAGATTTTATTATGTTTAAGATAGGAACCAGACTTTGAAAAAGATCTAGTTGAATATTTAGGATTTGTATAAAACTTAAAATATAATAATAGAAAAATTTATCTATTTTGGGTCCTTGAGAGGGCATACCAGTGATTAGAGCTCGAGAGTTTGTGAGAGCTCTCGCGCTCTCGCATTGGAATACAGATGATCGACATGATTAGAGGTTAGAATTTAGTCAATTTATCAAAACTCTCGAGAGGGCATTCCAGTGATTAGAGCTTGAGAATTTATGAGACCTCTCGCATTGGAATCCTAAGATGAGTGACATGATTAGAGGTTAGAATTTACCAAAAACTCTGGACTTAGAACTTAGAAGTCTTGAGTTCAAATCTAAATTAAAGAGGTATTGTGTTCAAAAGCTCCCATTCCACCCAATTTGGACCTCACCGGTAGAGGTCTTGAGTTCGAAACATCTAATACCCTTCAAACCTAATTTTGGTTTCAGACTTTCTATTAGTTTGTTTATAGGCCGGACTATAAAGCCCATAACTTTATGGGCTTTATATTATAATTTCGGGTACACTAAACCAATCCAGAGGCCTAATGCAAATATTTAGTCTTCCTAAACGACGCCGTTTTTATTTCCTCCTTACTCCCAGTTTTAAGGATTGCTTTGTCAGAAAATAGCAGAAGAAATGACCGCAAATACTATCTCTTCTTTCTCCCTGAAAACAGACTAAACTCAGAAACAACCATAGAATAAATGTCTTCCTCGACATGTTTCAAATGCTACCCATGGTCTCAAGCTCCATCTCTCCCTTTCTTCCAAAAACCCACTTCGAATTTCTCCATCATTTCCTTCTCATCCACTCAACAGAACCAAACCCAATTCCCTCTCTCCCACAACTTCACTCCAACTCAACTCCTCGACACCCTCCGCCGCCAGAACGACGAATCCTCCGCTCTTCGCTTATTCGATTGGGCTTCGAAGCAGCCCAATTTCACCCCAAACTTACTCATCTACGAAGAGCTCCTCACCAAGCTTGGGAAACTCGGCTCCTTCGATTCCATGAAGCATGTCTTACAACAGATGAAGCTCTCTGGCTGTGAAATTCGTAGAGGTACTTTCTTAATTCTTGTCGAAAGTTATGCTGAGTTCGATTTGTACCATGAAATGCTTGACGTTGTTGAGTTGATGGAGAGTGAGTTTGGGTTAAAGCCAGACACCCATTTTTATAATCGCTTTTTGAATGTTCTGGTTGATGGGAACAAGTTGAAATTAGTTGAAATTGCTCATGATGGAATGATTATTAGAGGGATTAAGCCTGATGTTTCAACTTTTAATATATTGATTAAGGCTTTATGTAATGCGCATCAAATTAGACCTGCCATTTTGATGATGGAAGAAATGCCTAGTTATGGTTTAAACCCTGATGAGAAAACATTTACCACGATAATGCAAGGGTTTATTGATGAAGGTAATTTGGATGGTGCATTGAGGATGAGAGAACAAATGGTAGAAGCCGATTGTCCGGTGACTAATGTGACTGTGAATGTTTTGGTACATGGATTTTGTAAGGAAGGTATGGTTGATGAAGCTTTGGATTTTATACAAGAGATGACGAACGGAGGGTTTTATCCGGATAAATTCACGTTTAATACATTGGTGAATGGTTTGTGTAAGGCAGGTTATGTTAAGCAAGCTTTGGCGATCATGGATATGATGCTTGAAGAAGGGTTCGATCCGGATGTATATACATACAACTCTTTGATTTCTGGATTGTGTAAAATCGGTGAGACTGAGGAGGCTGTGGAAATTTTAGACCAAATGATTTCGAGGGATTGCTCGCCAAACACTGTTACCTACAATACCTTGATTAGCACTTTGTGTAAGGAGAACCAAGTTGAAGAAGCCACTGAACTTGCTCGTGTGCTTACGAGCAAGGGAATTCTACCCGATGTTTGCACATTTAATTCTTTGATACAAGGTCTGTGCCTGACAAGAAATCATGGTGTTGCTATGGAACTGTTTCAGGAGATGAAGAACAAAGGGTGCCAACCTGATGAATTTACCTACAATATGTTGATTGATAACTTGTGTCTTAGAGGGAAACTAGAAGAAGCTCTAGCCCTGCTTAAAGACATGGAGTCAAGTGGCTGTGCTCGGAATGTTATTACTTATAATACTTTGATTGATGGATTCTGCAAAAACAAGAGGATTCAAGAAGCCGAGGAAATCTTTGATGAGATGGAAATTCAAGGGGTTTCAAGAAATTTAGTGACCTATAACACGCTCATTGATGGGCTCTGCAAGAGCAGGAGGGTGGAGGATGCCGCTCAGCTCATGGACCAGATGATAATGGAAGGATTGAAGCCTAACAAGTTCACATACAATTCTATGCTCACTTACTTTTGCAGGGCTGGGGACATAAAAAAGGCGGCGGATATTGTTCAAACCATGACTTCAAATGGGTGTGAACCAGATATTGTCACCTATGGAACCTTGATCGGTGGCCTTTGTAAAGCAGGTAGAGTTGATGTTGCAAGTAGACTCCTTAGAACTATACAGATGAAAGGGATGGTATTGACACCACATGCTTATAACCCGGTTATTCAAGCATTATTTAGACGAAAGAGAGGTGATGAAGCCATGAGGCTTTACAGAGAGATGTTGGAGAACAGTGAGCCTCCAGATGCCATCACATATAAGATTGTATTTCGCGGCCTTTGCAGTGGTGGAGGACCGATTGGAGAAGCTGTTGATTTCTTAGTCGAGATGATTGAGAAAGGATTTTTACCCGAATTCTCATCATTCTATATGCTAGCTGAAGGACTTAGTGCATTAGCTATGGAGGATACCTTGATAAAGCTCATTGATATGGTAATGAAGAAAGCAAACTTCTCAGACAGTGAAGTTTCCATGATAAGAGGATTCCTTAAAATTCGAAAATTTCAAGATGCATTGGCGGTACTTGGAAATGTCCTGGACAGCAGAAACACAAGGAAGTCTTTCTGGTCAAGATGAAACTTAGATACAAAAGCCCCATTGTTGATTTATAAACTTGATGTTCATTGTTTTTCAAGTGTAAGTTCCTAAACTTAAATGTAATCACAGTTTTAACACAAATTAATCCCTTTTGTTCTCCCATTGTCCATCTTAATTTAAGAAATTTACCCAGTCAGATTCATTTTACATAGTTGATTTTCTGCAAGAATGCCCAGAATTTTACCACTATTTCCAATTTGCCTGACCCCTTGTTACATTAATGGAAAATATAACAGCCAAGATATGATATATACAATAAGTCAAAAACTTGCTGAACTTGACAAAAAAATCCCTTAGAATTCGATTAAAAAATGCTGTTTTTCGTCGCGATTTGCTTCCATCGCCGTCCCGTTTCTCGTCAGATATTCATCAGCGTCGATTGAATCGAAGACTTTTTGATTGTTGATTCCCTTCTGAAAGATACGCAACCAAAATTTATCTATAAGAATATTCAAAATCATCCAAAATTTGCTTCATTTCCTTCACTTCTCCACCAACCGAATGGGCCCTCAGCCATTTCTTTAATTGAAATAGCTAGAAGCTTTTTCCTTGTGTCTTTTGCGCCTCAAGCTTCAAGCCGGCTCTTGCCCCATTTTGACCTCACTCTCTTGGATTCTCTCTCGATTCCTTGGGGTTTTAAAGGAGAGTTCTGAGAAGTTGATGGCCATCGAATCCATGGATACTCACGACGAGGAGACGCCGCTGGTTGCTGACATTTCGGGAAGTGAAACTCCAAAAAGCCGAACAAGAGATGTTCATATTCTGAGCTCTGCTTTCTTGTTGGTCTTCCTTGCTTATGGAGCTGCTCAGAATTTGGAGACTACTGTTAATTCTGTGAGTTTCTCTTACTCCTTCATTTTCTTCCAGCTGTTTGGTTGCTGAGAAAACTGACAGTAATTTGAATTTCCTGAAACTTTGGGATTTTTGCAAGATTACAACTTAAAGTTTGAAACTTTTTTTCTACTTTAGGAAGGAAATTTGGGAACGGTGACCCTGGGAATACTATATGTATCTTTTGCGTTTTTCTCCTTGTTTGCAAAGTTGGTGGTTCTCAAATTGGGTTCCAAGAATGCTGTGATTCTGGGGACTACTGGTTATTGGTTGTACATAGCTGCAAATTTGAAGCCTACATGGTAATCACTGTTGGTTTTACTCACTTGATGAATTAAATTGAAAGTTACTATTTAGTAGTAGTATTTTTTTTATCAATACATTCAATGCTAATTAATCATGAAAGGTTGAAATTGAACATCTTTTCATCTTAATGTTGTAGGTATACCATGGTTCCTGCTTCTGTGTACCTTGGTTTTGCTGCATCGATAATTTGGGTCGGGGAGGTATGTGCATGTTTTGGACTTACTAAGTTCATCTTTCTTACTTGATGTTTTCAATCCTTAACCATTTGGGTTTATCAGGGGACATATCTTACTTCCATTGCACGCAGTCATTCTTTAGAGACCAAGTTACATGAAGCAACAGTGATTGGTAAATTCAATGGGGAATTTTGGGCTATGTTTGCTCTTCACCAGGTGACCATAGATCTCTACTGTGACAATCTAGTTATTTTCTAATGCTTTTAGTTAAAAAATTATTTTCATTGAATGACTTAACTTTGCTATGATGAGGTTGAAAAGATTAATAATCCCTTACCCCTGTTTGATTCTCCTAACATTTGCAGTTTGTCGGAAATCTTATCACGCTTGCAATCTTGAATAATGGAGTGGTACGTTTTGCCTTTGTGGCTTCTCTTTGAGCAATTGTGTTTTCTTTTCTGTTTTGTTTTCCAAAATATTTTATGATCCCTTTGTTTGTGGCGAAGATGGTTTTTTGGTCTAATATAGGAGTGTGAAAGCATTCCAGCATTCGATGTGGATTCCAGATGTGCTAACTTAAAGAACCGATTCCTTCGTTACATAAGCATATGATACCACCTTTTCTGATCCCCACCCCCGAACCCAACCCCAACAGAGGAAAGAAAAAGTAAAAAAAGGAACTCGATCAATATGGGATTTGATTCAGTCATGATAGTGTGGATGGTTTGGATCTTTTGGGTTGGGATTTAGTGTTTTCTTTCCTTTTTTAAATGTGTAGCAGCTGCTGATAATGTGCTCTTTCACTGTAGGAAGGAAATAGCAGCAACACGACTTTGCTGTTCATCGTGTTTCTTTTTAGCATGACAATAGGTACCATACTTATGTGTTTCATACGTAAATCCGATGACAACGAAGAGAAGGTATCTGCAGATTCTTCTGTAAGTTTCTTTTCTGTTTTGGCATCCCGGTTAAAGTCAGTTGTCACTCCATTGCTTGACAAACGGATGCTGTTGATCATTCCTCTCATTGCTTATTCAGGGTTACAGCAAGCATTTGTATGGTACTGCTTTCTTAGGCCATTACTGCAACAATACGTTTCAAGCTTTGCCCTCAAAAGAAAAAAAATTCCATCTATCTTCTTAATAAGTGACATGTTTGCAATTTCAGGGCTGATTACACCAAGGATGTTGTAAACCCAATTCTTGGTGAGTCTGGTGTAGGTGGTGCAATGGCAGTTTATGGAGCTTTTGATGCAATTGTAAGTACCTAAAACTTAGAAATGATTAGTTATTATCAATTAGTTTTAATCGAATTAAACAACATTCAAATGAATAAACTTTCTCACTTAAGCTTAGTGAATAATATATAAATTCTCAAAATGCTTTATATTATGTTTTCAGCATGGTCCACAATAGGACAATAGCTATGTTTTTACTTGTTCATGGATAATAATCATTTAAGTTTCGTAGTATAGTATGGGAGTGGTCACTGTCCTAAAAAAGTCAGTAAAATCATGATATCCATGTGTTCACTAAGAGCATGGAATTGAAGTGGAAACTGAATAAACATTTTTGTATCAAGCATATTGCTCAAATTGGATGATTTGTTATCTAGTCTCATCTTGTTGGTAAACTTCTGTTAGTGTTCACTGGCGGCTGGTCGACTCACATCTGGCCTCAGGTCAATAACTTTGATTGTTATCGGGGGAGCTTTCTTTCAGGCAGTGATATTCCTCTGGCTTTTGCTAAAATACACGTTAGTCTTATGCTTCTTTATGATTCTATATTTAACTTTCTGTTGTTTTAATTTTCTATTCTACTTACTCCTGGTTATACTTCATGATGCAGCGCAACTAGTGGAGTGCTTGGCATAATATACCCACTTCTCATGGCAGCTTTACTGGGAATTGGAGACGGCGTATTGAATACACAGCTTAGTGCTTTGCTTGCTCTACTTTTTAAACAAGACACGGTATGAACTTATCCTGTTTATGTGAGACAAGAATATGTTTGATTTTATCTGTTTCCACTTTCCAATACCTAAACTGTTTTTCTTATACAAAAACTCAGTTAATAGTATGAATCTCTGATTCCAAACGAGTATTTTCTTCTGAGGACAGGAAGGAGCATTCGCGCAACTCAAGTTGTGGCAGAGTTCTGCCATTGCAGTTGTATTCTTCTTGAGTACGGCTGTCACGTTGCAGACAATGGTGTTGATTATGCTCGTAGGGATTCTTGTTTCAGTGGTTGCATTCCTATACCTTACTCTAAAGGTAGAGAAAGCATTCTCTTAGACCCAACTTGTAATATTTCAGCCAGCTATGGTTATATAAGTATATAATAACCAATGCTTCTTCAAGATTGAGTTTTCTCTATTTGTGTTATATATATATATATAGCTGTTTGTAATTGTAATATCATATCCAATTCCAAGTCTAGTAAAAGCAAGTGAATTGTTCCATCATTGTGGCAGGTTTTTTTTTTTTTGTTTGTGTAATTTCTTCATTGGTTATGGAGTTGTTCTCCAACTAAATCCAGAACCCAACAGGAAAGTCAAAAACATTCTTGGAGTTGGTCACTTTCATCTTCTTTACACGTTTCACCCAACGAAACCCCGCCATTTTTCCAACTATAAAGTAGTTGAAATTAGGTCCCCTCCCTCCATTTCTCTATATTTCTACTCTCCTTTTAGCCTTTCTTTTTCTTCTATAGAAAACCCATTTCAATCCATAGCGAAGCTTTCGATAATCTATTTTCAAAGAGGCGGAAAAAAGATGATTCTCTCTTTTTTCACATCCGTGCTTCATCGGCTCACCTTACGGTGGCCGGTGCTACTCTACGCCGCTACGTGGACTGTTCTCCTAACAGCTATGGTGGCGTTGGCATCGTTCTCGCCGGAGGTGGCGTTTGTCTCCGCCATATCTCAGTCGTCTTCGTTTTCAAAAGAGTGTGGGATAGAAGGGTCCGTTAGAGTTCCGGTTGACGTGCCGGGAGAGAAACTTTGCTTGCCGGGTCACCTTTTCGGTCGGTCCAAATTGGATTGGATCGTTCCACCGGTTTTCGCGGCTGTTGTAGTTACTGGGTCGGCTTGGGTCGTCCGTGGTATGGGCTTGTGGGAATTTGATGAGGCCCATTAATTTTAGCCCATTTTAATGCTCTTTTTTCTTCCCCATTTACTTGTGTAGTTAATTAATGTTAGAAATATAATACAAGTATAAATTGCAAATTGTAGTAAATTGCAAATGAAAAATAGAAATATAAATTGCAAATTGTAGTAAATTGCAAATGAAAAATAGAAATATAAATTGCAAAGTGGAGTTACATCAAAAAATATACACTATATGAGTAATCTTTTGTGTTGAGTGTAATGGGTTTGATAAGTTTACATATTTGAGTTTTTGGATCGAGTAGAATGAGTTTTATGCCACTAAGTAAGATTACATATTCGAGTTTTGTGAATAAAGAAATATTCGAGTTTTGTGAATAAAGAAATCATTAGAGGTTAGGAAAGTCGATGCATATCGATTCCTTTTCTTTTACTGAATCGATTCTGAATTAGTTAATGTTACACTACTAGAAACAAAAAAGGTTTGTATAAAAAACAAAGAAGAGTGTTAATTCTATTAGGATCATCCTAAAAAAGGGTGGTTTTAGGATTCCACTAAAATGGTGCCACCTAATCAAATCTAATTAAATTTGAATCATCATCAAATCCTAATTTACATCTTACCACACCTAATTAAATTTTTATTAATTACTTAACCTAAGTTAAAATTGAATAATTTTTTTAAAAAAATTTATTTTTAACTTACTCCTTTTTTTTTTACTTGCACCGTGACTTTTTTTGATAAATTTTATTAATTTTTTAATGAGGTTAAGTAATTAATAAAATTTTAATTAGGTGTGGTAGGGTGTAAATTAGGATTTGATGATGATTCAAATTTGATAAGATTTGATTAGATGACACCATCCTAGTGTAATCCTAAAACCACCCTTTTTTAGGATGATCCCAATAGAATTTAATCTCAACAAAGAAATATGCATTATAAAAAATTTATGACAAGGGATTAAAAATTGTAATAAAATGAATAAGGGATTCTATCCCTTCGAAACATCAAACTGCATACATGCATGAAACTACACATTGTAAACAAATATATGAGAAAATGATAGACTTCAACATTCCCCCTTACATCTTTACCATAGTAATAATAATATAATAACTACTAAACTTATAGTAGTAGGACGTTAGGCTTTCTCTCTTTATATGTATCGTGTGTAATCTTCATTTTGGATTTTAGGATTTTGAAACAGAGTTAATCAATTTGTTGCTGAAATCCCAAAGTTCCTTTGCCAATGCTTCATTTCTAGCATGTGAACTTGGAGTAATTTCATTGCAATCTGCAAAGTATTTCCCCGTGACATCTTTCAGGCTTGGGTGGAGTGCTACGTAGCAAGTTGTGGCTGCCCCCTGCAAATTTTCCAAATATATTTGAGTTGAAAATCCCTTTCCATGTTTCTTTGGAGAACTTCTTTATTAATTTGGATGTAGGAAGAGTGAATTAATTACCTGAGGTACATTCTTCCATAGAAAAAAACTGAAGAACTTCAAGAATTCTGCAAAACCGGGCACGATCAGGTAAGGATGAGAATAAAAGTTTGATCCTCAAACCGAACTTACCCGTTTATGATTAGTTTCGGAACAGTAAGACCTAGGAATACCCTAAGGTTAAATAAATAAAAGGGGTAGGATGTAAAAGAAAAATAACATACTCATGATAACTTCAGTGTGCTTGAAGAGAGGAGTCATAATCAAGCCTGGGTGGACTGAATTTACTGTGATGTTGACACCTTCCTCCTAAATATAACATTCAATCAAAAATGTTACAACAACTCAATAATTTCCAAGCTAAATTTATGGTCATTTATTATAGTACCAACAACAATAGTAATCAATCCATCAAAATCAACTTTTTTGCTTGTGGGTTTCAAAAATACTATAAAAATACCAAAGACTATCAGTTTTCTGACAATTTTTTTCATCTCATGTCCTGAACCAGTGAACCTGAACTTAATATAGATGGTCTCTTAGAAACTTAGAATTCTTCTTGTGACTATTTTTTTAAGAAAAAAAAAACTTTGTCAGAAAAATGATTTAAAACACTAGGAGGAGCAATTTGTCAAACCTTCAATCGACGAGAGAGTTCATTGGCATGTAAGATATTTGCTAATTTGGACTGCCCATATGCTTTTTTATCATTGTAACTGCAAAGAAAAAAAAATTCAGTAACTTTTAATTTTTACCAATAATCATATAGTATAATTGTAATTGAAATATATATTGAAACATACCCAGCTTTGTCACTGATTTTATCAAATCGGATCCCATTTTTGTAACTATAGGTGTGGGCTATTGATGATAAGTTAACAATCCTTCCTTGAATACCACTACTTTTAGCTGTATTCTTCATTTTGTCCAACAGAAGATTTGTTAAGAAAAAATGCCCTGAAAAAAAATGTAGTAATTTGAAAAATCAAATACCATTAATAGTTAGTAATTGAACTATTATAATTTACTAATAGTCTTAAGTGGAAGAAAAGATTAATTGGACTCGAATCTACGACCTTATATGACTTTTTCAACCTCTCGAACCGACCAAGAGGACGAAGTCATCACTCTCAAGTCTCAAGTCTCATCAAGTTTCATTTCATTTCAATTCACAACTTAAACAAAGGTACTATTTATGAACTTGTTTCACATTTGAAGCCTGAAGGAACATTGAATTTAATTACCGGCCACGTGGAGCTTTAATGGACATAATTCCATAAGTTCCTTAATTTCAAATAAACAAATATATGAACATCAAACATGTAGACATACTTTTTTTTTTAAGGAAATGTAGACAAAAATATTGGTGGTCAAATGAAAAAGAAACCTAAAAAATACTACATAGTATATAAAATATATTTGAATGTATGACAGGGATAAATGAATTAATTAACTTTAAATTATAAACCTACCAATGTGATTAGTTGCAAACTGAGCCTCAATTCCATCTTGAGAAAGGTGAAAAGGGCAGAACATGATCCCAGCATTATTTCTGTTTCAATCAAACATTAATGTAAATCTTGTTAACATTATTGAATCATTAATTAAAACCAAACAAATATAATGAATGAATATGAATTTGCATGCATGGAAGAGATTAATGCATGACTTACATTAAGATATTGAGAGGAAGATTAAGAGCAAGGAAATTGTCAGCAAATTCTCTAATAGATTTAATGGAGCAAAGATCCAGCTCCAAAACATCAACACGAGCAGTTTGATCCTCAGAAAGAATCATCTTTTTGGCTTCATTCGCAGCTTTCAAGTTCCTTGCAGCGATAATTACATGAACTTTCCGAAGAGCCAAAACTCTCGACGTTTCCAACCCAATTCCACTTGCTCCTCCTGCATTCACAAAACCCTTTCAAAAATTCATTCTTTTTCTTCATTTTTAGGAACAGGGGAAAGGTAAGAGACAAGAAGAAGATTTTGAAAGTACTTCAAGTTACAGTTAAAAATGTCGGACTTTCATCGAACATGTCATGTCCAGAAATGGGCAGGCAAAGAAATGCACGAAAAAGTTAAAGGGTTTTTAAACAATGCAAAAAAGGGTCGGAAATTATTGCAGAAAAACAGAGCCAGAGGCTGACCGGTTATAATTACAGTAAGTTTGCTTCCATCGATTCCTTGAGTAACTTCTTCAGCAGTAGAAGCAGAGCCAAACCCACTGGGACCTGGCCACCCGGTAACCAAGGAAATGATTCCAACCATTTTTCTTTCAACTTTCTCAAAATCACACTGAAAATTTGATGAACAGAGGAAGAAACAGGGGAGAGAATTTAAGAAGGATCAATTCACGAACAAGGCAATGAAATATTCTGTTTTTGTTTTTGGTTTAAGAGGAAAACAGAGACTGAAAATGGAAGTATTTGAGAAATGTTTGGAGAGATGGATTTGAGTATAATAAGGAAAGAAAGAAACGTATGAGGAGTATTTATGGTTTGGCGAAATGTAGGTGGTGGCCATGGGGCTTAGCTGCCTTTTTCTGGGTACTTACGAGTCTCAATTCAATGTTCGTCGGTGAAGAGCAGTTAATACTCTCAACGACTCATCAACTATACCCTTATGGATGAAAAAGTTGGGAACATGCAACTTTCCATGTTTCTTCCCTTTTTTTTCTTCTAACTACACAATTTTTGGATACTTATTTTTTCTCAATTTTCTTGCTTACTTGTAATTACTAATTAGTAATAACCCGAAAAATTGACCTGAAATTTGGTTCCCATAACGTGTTTAAACACAGTTGGTGCAGCAGACTGACCCTACCAGTATTTAAGTGGAGTTTTGCTACAAAACATCAAAAACATCAAATGACTAAGGCCTGGTTTGGCATTGCCTTTGGAGATAAAAAAAAGTTGCTTTTGAACCCAAACACAATACCAAATAAAATCCTGGTTTGTGTTAAAAGCTGATTTTGAACGCAAAAGTCAAGCCAATTGGAGAAGCTAATCCTTAGGTGTTTTTGCGTTTCAAAAGTGCTTTTGGACATTAAATGACTAAAATCCCTTAATTATTTTTCTCTTTCCTTTTTAACTAGCATATCCTTTTTAGACATTTTATCCTTCAACCTCATTTTTTCACAGTAATACCAAACATTATTTACATTTTTCTATTGCAATTTTAAAAAACACTTCTCAAAAGCACTTTTTCCAAACCAAGTTTTTTTCAAACTGCAACCTTAATACCAAACTAAGCCTAAGAATGACACGTCTTGTAGGACAAAATTTGGTCAATTTTTCTGATTGTGTGGAATTTTCCTTAGTAATACTAATAATTAATAATTATTATCATTTATTATAATTTATAACCTTATTGACCCGAGACTTATCCGTATTATTATTATTATTATTTATTACAACTTTATTGACCTGAGAGGGGCTGAGACTAATCCATTTCGATTGATCAAGTGTGAAAAATTAAAATACTAATTTGATTATTTATTTTTTCAGAGATATTTACAAGTTAATCTTGTAAACCTCTTCCAAGTCTAGAAAAACATTTTTTTTATTCAGAAGACTCGAATTGAAACTTTACTTAGAGGAACCAACAGACGAACCATTAGAACTTTTAACATTATTTAATATATATAAACCTTAAAGACTCTTTGGCCAAAAAAAAAACCTTAAAGGACTCTGGCCAAAAAAAAAACCTTAAAGGACACTCCTTAAAGGACAAAAAAAAGGACACTCCTTAATAAAAAATTGTAGATGAAAATGAAATCAATATATGGAGATAATTAATAGATATTGTAAATTTAGCCTGACATACCCTTCAACAGTTCAACTGTTATCATGCCTTCCATTAAATATTCATAAATGTTCAATTACTATAATTGATTTAAAATTTAAAATGAATTATGGAAGTGATGACACGTTTAACATAGTACTTTCTTACAATTACTTTTTCCTTCTAATTAATTTTAGTTCGGCCTTGGAAGTTAGCTAGGATACTGTAGATGAGCTTAATTTTGAGGTTTCTTCTAATTTCTCTCTGCTTTCTGTCTTTCTTTGTCCTATTAATCCGGATTCGATCCGCGTCGCGCACCTGGTAATGGCGGGTGAGTTTCCCAATAGGGACAGCTGCATACATAATGTCTCGAACCTGAGACCTGCTTAAGGTGAAACAAACCGCTTATCACTTGATCAAACACCTTGTTGATTTTTTGCTTTTTTCTTTAAATCACTAATTTTTTTCTCAATAATTATAAGATTTGTGGACCCGTAATCAAGGAGAGGAAGATAGGAAGTTCGTCATTAATTGAAGCAAACAAATGGGAAATCGTTTCTCTCAAGTATCATTTTCCTCTTGCTTAAACTGGCTTGTGTTATGTTGGATTAATCTGTTTCTTATTGTTCATACCAATTTTGATAATTATTGAATGGCCGCCCCACAGCCACTTGGGCAGCCAATATTTTCACTATTCATATAATTTTCAAAGCCTAGTTGATTATTATATGTTGGTTTCTCTGCATCACACCAAAACAATTGACATTCTTCGACTTAATTCATTTACAAATTAAAGTTGGAGTATTTAATTCAATTGATTACTACGTATCATTTGAATCTCAACATTTTAGATTCAATTGTTCACATTATTTGATTATAAAGAGAGTTCATTTATATATATATATAGGGAAAATTATCCGATTATAATAAAATTTTTACAAATTATTGTATCGTGGTATAAAAAATTAATTTTTTTGATATCCCATCCGGTATCCAGGGCAACCTTGACTAATCTGGATCCGACACGCGTCGCGCACCTGGTTATGGTGGATGAGTCTCCCAACAAGGACAGCTGCGTACGCAAGGTCTCGAACCTGAGACTTGCTTAAGGTGGAACAAGCCGCTTACCACTTGATCCAACCTCTTAATACAAAAATTAATGGCATACTTTCTTTACCTAGTATATTTTAGTACAATTTTTGATACGGCCACCGTCAAACATCTTAAAACAATAATACTAATTAATGTTCAAGTATATATATTATGAAAAAATAATTATAAGAAAAAGAAAAACTAGAGACTAAATGTTCGATGCAACAACAAAAATAATTCCTCGGAATTAAACCAAATACAAGTATATATAATATTATTCTCCTCGTCTTTGGGAGTGAGGTGAAGGAAAAAAAAAAAAAACTACTTAGGAATTGCTAGTAAAATACTACTAATTATTTTATTTATAGTTTGCTTATTAAAGTTGTGTGGTCGCAGTCAAACATTTAATTTCTTGTTACCCTACATTGTTGCTATAGCTTTTGTACAATCCCTTTCTTTTGATCTTTCTACAGTTTGTAGTAGTACGTAGTAGGGCGTTGGGTCCTCTAAAAGAGATATATTAACCACTAAATTAAAGGCTTACCATAAAATGGTGGCAATTTAATCGAATAGTATTAGTGTGTACCAAAAACAAAAATTAATTGAATAGTGGTCTACATGCTAGCTAGTACTTAATTTAACTTTTCTTCAAGCTTCAAGCTTATAATTCAAACTAAATAAAAGGTGTGGGCTTTCCTCTATTTATAGTCTTTTTTGTCATTTTTGCATGATAATTGAATTACAATTAAAACTAAAATTTGTAAAGAATCTATTTTTGGTATTGATAGAAAAAAAAATATACGAATTTTTTTTTTAATACTTGAGACTGTTAGGGATCGAATCTAGTCACTGAAAACTAAATGTCTAACACTTTACCACCAGACTAAATGTCCAATAACAAAATATAATAAGTTCTAATTTAAAGTATAACATTTGTTTTCTATTCACAATCAAATTGTAGCATTAACTATATATACTATATGATTGTACCCCATTAAAAAAAAACTATACCTCACTAAATTTATGAGTTTGATAAGGATCATGAGCATAAAGATATTAATGATAACTTCAATGTACTATAGTTCTAATTAAGCTGCCAACGAGGTATATTGATGATACCATCGAGAAATTAACCGAGATCCATATATATATATATATATATATATATGTATTTGTCTTTGACTCTTTCTACTTGTCCTATGGGATTGGCGCGCGGCAATGCAATTCACGCCATGACTTTCTTTCTTTCATAATAATTAGACAAATGATTTCACTACATTTCTTTCCAAATAAAGATATATTGTATAACCATATATGGTGCTATATATTGCCATTGTATAGTATTTGTACAGTACAAACCCGTGAGTCTTAATTATTGTCATAGTGCATTGAATATTCGATTTGAACAAATTAAATTAAATAATCGTACGTAAATTGTTAAAACGGTCGGATATATGGATACCTATAACTTATACAATATATATATATATATATATATCGGTACCCAAAAAAATACAAAATGTATATACAAGTGCAATGTATGACCATATATATGATATGAATTTTTTTTGCTACAAAAGTACAAGAAAAGTAAAAGTGATGGCTACGGTCTCAGAATGCCAACTTTGATTCGGTCTATAACTCTTCATTAAGCAATGGTAGGATCTGTTTAGGCGACTCGATGCACATCGTGACTCCATAATCCGCCTCATGTGCCAAGTCCAACATCGCCAAGCGGCCTGCACACCTATTACCCTCACGAAAAATATATATGATATGATGATATAATTAAATATCCGGTTATGGGATCATCATTGTATGGCCATATATATATATATAATCCATAATTTCATGTGAATATATATAGATATATGCTCCTACATATATATGTTGAGAAATGAGAGGCAAGAAATATTGTTTTACATATCCATGATCATGATATATATACATATTGATGAGATTAAATTAGGGCATGTGCAGCTGGAATGATAGGATAAGGCTATCGCCATCCTCATTAGTTATGATTTTGAGAAGCATATGGATAAACAGCTCGCTGATATTGAGCCCTCATTATTGTCGTCTCGTTAATGTCAGCTTGATAGTTATATATGAAAGTATATAGTATATGCTTGATATTTCTGATGATCAAGTGAAATTCAATTCATCTAATTCCCAGGAAATTGAAAAAGGAAAAAAGATTGTAAGAAATTATTACTAGTTTAAATCAGAATGATCCAGCGAAATCAGAAAATTTTCCTATATATGATAATGGTTTGAAAAGAATTATTATAATAAGAAGGGTTCGGCTAACTGGTGCATCAATGCATTAGGCAAATCAGAAAATTGTCCATTCCCCTGCACCATTTAACTTTTGCCTAATAAGAAACATGAAATGGACATTAAATTCTGCCCATGTGGATCAAGACAATGACAAGTGAAGTGACAATTGACAAACTCGATCCTATATGTTAGAAGAAACAAAATAAATATCTTTGTCGTCCTTCCCCATCCCACGTTTAACAGCAAAATTTCATCGAACGAGCCCTTCTTTCAATTTTTGAACTTACCATATATAGCCATATATTCATTCCACTTTTAACAATTTGACATTTTTGTCGATGGGAGTTGGCACAAGTGGTTAAGGTTCGGACTCTTCGTGCACCCCATTTAGGTTCGAATCCCGCTGACCACAGTCTCCTATTTGGTAGGCGATCTGTAAATTCCGAAAAGCCCGCAGGTGAAAGTCCAATGAGTCCGTAAATCCCAAAAATGGGTTGGCAGTTTGCCCTGGCCTTGGAGATGAGGTAGCCACCCCTGCTCCTAAACTTTTATTCACCAAAAAAAAAAACAATTTGACATTTCATTTTTCTCTTTCATTAAAATAGAAGAAACGAACATGATCATATATAAGGTAAAAAATAATTCAACAAATTATGGTAGGCCTTACTTCAATTAAATTCCCTAAACTTATAAACCATTAACACACCAATATTTATGTAGAAAACCTACCCAATCTATGATTCTTATTCCATATATCCCCGCAAAGGTCTAAATCTAATTAACCGGTCCACAGCCAATAATTGACAAGTTGGGTGACCATTAATTTCATCCCCCAAATATATGATCGAGAAATATAACTATAAGACCGGCAATTCTCTTTGCATGCCTCCATCTTGGAATGGAATAAAGAAGAATGGAAATATTCTAAATTAAGCCCTATATATATTGTGAATCACATAATCTGAAAATGACAACCTTAGCTGTAACAAAATGGTACATGTATATACATTTTGAATGGTGGGGGGTGGTTGCATGATTGATGAGGAAGCATTAAATTTTCAGCAGGAATTATTCAGACCAAAGAAAATTACAAAGGGTTTTTCCCAGCAGCCCTAATATTTGGCCAAGATTTCTTGGACTTTTAAAGTGAAATGTATGTATGGGCTAAGGTTCCGAAACTGCAATGGTCAAATGGTCCTTCACGTTGGATAGATGGGTGGGGGGGAGGGGACCTTAATTATGGAGGAAATTTCGGGCTCTTTTTATAGTTTTCTGATGACTTGGAGTCAAAAGGGGTTGGGAAGTCGGTCAGCTACAGCTACTCGGTTTTATCCATATGTCCAACGTTTGCCAGGGTCAAATGGCTATGGGCATGCCATGCATGGCATGCAGATGGTTCTTGTCGGTCTAAACATAAGTTACTAGTAATATCTGTATCAATTAATGATGAATCGTGTCGTGGCTCGATTTCGAAATAGAGAGAACTCTGAGTGGCCTGCACGAGAGAGAACCGTGAGATGAGAGTCCGCAGGTTTGTTTCGAGGGGACCCTCTCCGACGATTAAATCAGTAGAGTCCCTATATTTGTAGTGAGAGAGTTGAAGAATAAGGCATAATGTGATGCAATGAATAATAATAAAGCATCCTAAGAGGATATATATATACCTTAATATTTACCTTATATAGGAGGTCAATGGGTCTTGGTGGGTCTGAGTCATGTTGGGCCTTTGAGCCATGCTCAAACCACGTATTGTTTATACTTTATAATAATTAATTGAATCGGCTCAATCTATTATGAAAGTAACAAAAACTCTTTGAACAAAGGTTTTTCCCATCGACGGAACTAAAACAGAAGACATTTTCAAGAGAAACAAGTGATAAATCACTTGAAGAACAATTGCTGACGAATTAATATTATACAAAAAAACTTAGACCGTTTGATTATAAACTAACTATTAAGGATTATACGTAAAAAATCACTCCAACATCCATCTCTGTATTTGTAACAAGAATGAAATATCATTTGCACGATTGTGAGATATGTGGATGTAGCGAGTAGGGGGCTAAAACAAAATCCAAAAACTATATATATAGCCTATAGTTATATAAGGAGCAGCTAAAATAGACACAAAATGGAAAGCTAGGCTGGCCAAGGTAAATAAGGAGAAGAAAAATCATGCAAGTAAAGTTTAAAGTCTTTTTATTTTGGTATATTTACAAGTCTAATTACTCTAAAGTCTTTTTATTGTCCCAATTTTTTTTATATCCTATCCGGTATCCAGGGCTTTCGCCTGACTAATTCGGATCCGATCCGCGTCGCGCGGATCCGACCCGCGTCGCGCACCTGGTTATGGTGGGTGAATCTCCCAACAGGGGCAGCTGCGTACGCAAGGTTTCGAACCCGAAACCTGCTTAAGCTGGAACAAGCCGCTTAGCACTTGATCTAACCCCTTGTTGGTTATTTAAATTTCTTTTGAACTTCAAATTTCGCCCTACTTTGTTTTTTGGATTGGTCCAGCAATTAATATAGAATCGCAATGACGGTTTGGCCCATGTTCGTAAATGACTTAAATACTTTCATTTGGGCTCTCGTTTTTTTGGTTTTAACTTTGGGCTTAAATGTGTATAACTGTATATCTATTAGGTTTTCTAAGGTTGCTTGATTATTGGGTTTGAATGGGTTTTAATTAGGCCATTTCAAGCTTCAAAAAACTAATTAACAATTTTTTTTAATTAGGAATAATAACTTGATTAATTACTTGAATAATAATAATTAAACTTTTAATAATGAGGTGGAGAAGAAAAGAGAAGAAAACAAATGGGAAAATATGGAATACAAGAAGTTAGCACTCAGACTCCCATTGTTTCTTTTTTTCTTTTGGTTCAAAAATTTCGAAAAACTATTAAAAATCTGAACTTAATTGTATTTCATCACCATACTAATTTCAAAGAAATTTAAATATTTCCCCCATAGCAATAGCTTAATAAACTTAGTATAATCATTAATGGTACTCATAAAAATCAAATTTAATTAATTCCAAAAGAGAGTTTGTTAAGAAAAGGGAAATCAAAACAAACTGAAAAGGACATGAAATGTGCCAGTTGAAACTTGAAAGAGACTAAAAGGTTGATTTTTCGTAATATTTTAATGCTTATAACATTGATTTCCAAATAAATAATCTTAGCATATGCTTCAAAATATTATTAATTACTAAATATACAAATGTTTAGTCCACCTTATGCTTTGATCATCTTTTTAACAACTACCATAAGCCGGCACAGCTACTTCCACCTAGTAATTTACAGGCCGGCAATTGCTAATCCCCTGAACTTGACGACGAAGATTCAAAGAAGAATTCTTCTTCCTCTCAAAATTCCCATATTCAAATTGACTTTGATTTTATAATTACTTCTTCAACAAGGTAATTAAGTAGTTCTTCAACAAAGTTTAATTCATGTTCCAATTGAATGAAGGACTTCTTTTTGTTTAATTTGATTATAGTTTCTTTCATTTTCTGTACTTTTGCAGATTTCAGAAGCAAAAATGGAGATTTGATGTTCAAGTTTGTCTAGGAATTAAACATGGCTGGGAACTATAGGTTTGCAATGGACCAAAAAGACATTGTTAGGACATTGATTACAACAGTGGGAAGTTTTACACAAGACAGGTTGATCAGTAAAGAACAAAGAATCCAACATAAAGAACAATGTGCAGAAAGATTAGCAGCAGAAGATGGAAGCACAGACAAAGATACCGAGGTTCGGTATTCGGATCAAGCTGTTTTAGCAAACTTGGATTGGGGAATTGAAGCTCTTGAAGAATCAATCAACACATCAAATATGGAAACAAAACATGCAAGGTTAGATTATGCCGAAAAAATGCTACAAGTTTGTGCTATGTTAACTTCAGACCAAAAAACTGCTGGTGTCCCAAATTCCTACTTATCAGCTTGGGCTCATTTAAACCTTTCTTACCTTTGGAAACTTAGAAACAATGTTCATAATTCAGTTCTTCATGTTCTTGATATGTTCATCATCGATCCGTTCTTTGCACGTATTGATTTTGCACCTGAGCTTTGGAAAGAATTGTTTTTGCCACACATGAGTTCAATTATTGGGTGGTATTCTGAATCTAGGCATAGACTTATGATGGAAGTGATTCCTGATTCTGCTGATCTTTCATTTACTGCTGATTTTGATCAGTTTTTTAATGAGTCTTTGATTTTCTCTATGAGGCCTGATCAAGTGGTGAAATTGAAAGAATTGGAACAACTTTATGGTGAATCATTGGATGAAAATACCCGGTTGTTTGCTAAATACTATAAAGACTGTCTGAATTGTGATTCAATTACTGGTTCCAAAAAAGTTATGGCTCCAATGTTACCTATTGCTGAGCCACCAATGACTCCTTTACATGAAGTGAGCAGATCAATCCCAGATTATGTCAAATTTGGTCCTATTCTGCCTAAAAGCGCCGGCTTTTCACCTGTTCTCAAATCTAAACATGGCCTAAAGGAAGAAAATAACAGGTCAGTTTACTTCAATTCTAGTGAAAGTTAGCAGCAAAATATTAGGTCACATTGCTTATAACTTTTTTGAACATTTGTATATGGCAGAATGAGTGCAACTTCAAGCAGCTTACATAATATGGATGAATCTACTATATGGGATCCTCATGTAAGGATGAAATTTGAATCAATCCAACTATTTTGTTATAAACATTATTGAATTTTTGCTTGCAAGCTTTGCAAATTTTTGCTGATATACTTTTTTGTAGGCTAATGAGGAAAATGAAGATGATTCTGGTTATGAGCCTAATGATGCTTCTATTGAATCTGAAGAGCAATTTAATGAAGTCCAATCAAGCAAAGGAATGAAAATTATCAAGCATAAGGAAATTGGATCAACTATGCAATCCATAAAACATGTGAACCGCTCGCGTTCCCCTTCAATCTTTTCGCCTGTTGATCATTCCCCTAGAAGTTCTACCTCAAAAAATTCATCTCCAAAATCTGACATGAATTCTAAGAAGGAATCAAAATCAATATTGCGCCTTTTATCGTGCCGCATCCAAGATCCTAATGATCCTAGCTCTTTGCCAATTTCACCAAGCAAGAGTAGTGATCATAGCATAAGCTCAGTAGACTCAGATGGTGAAGTAATGGTATGTCTGAAACACTAAAGTCACGCTCATTTGCTTTAATCTCATTTCATTTTGAGTTGTAATGTTTAAATTTTACTGATTTCAACTTGGAAATTCAGGAGATGCAAAAAAGTAGTAGGAAGAAGAACCGTGGTCGAATTAGGAGTATGAGTTATGATAATCTCAATACCAGAACATTTGAAAATAGGTATCAAAATTCAAAAACTCTTATTTCTCATTTTAAAGTAAAGTTTTTTTTTTGGTATGTTTCTATTGAGATTCATATTTTCATTTCATTTTGCAGCAGCCTTCAGAATGAAAGTGATGAAGGTAGCCATAGCCATAGCACAATTTCCCTCCCTTTATCTGAGAAGCTGACTCCACAATCAAGACCACCAAAAGATTTTGTCTGTCCCATAACAGGTCAGATTTTTAATGACCCTGTCACACTTGAAACAGGCCAAACATATGAAAGAAAAGCAATTGAAGAATGGCTAAATAGAGGGAACACAACATGCCCCATTACAAGGCAACCTTTATGTTCAAATTCATTGCCTAAAACAAACTATGTTCTAAAAAGGCTCATAACATCTTGGAAAGAGCAACATCCAGATCTTGCTCAGGAATTTTCATACATTGAAACGCCGAAAAGTTCATTTAGCTCCCCATTAGGCAAAGAAATTGTATTGGTCTCCCCTTCAAGTACAAGAACATCAAATTTCTCTAGTTATAAGACTGTGGATGATCATGTTAACCAAAGAAACAAAAGATTTAACCGAGCAATTTCTACATCGCCTACTAGTGTGTTATCACAAGCTGCTGTTGAGACAATTATCAATGGATTAAAACCCTTTGTGTCATGTCTTTGTACTTCAAATGATTTACATGAATGTGAAGCAGCTGTGTTGGCAATTGTCAGGTTATGGAAAGATGCAAAGGGTGATGCTTCAGTCCATTCTTATTTATCCAAACCGACAATTGTTAATGGATTTGTGGAGATATTGTCAGCTTCTTTAGACAGGGAAGTTCTCAGAACATCAATTTACATTCTTTCAGAGCTAATTTTTGCTGATGAACATGTTGGGGAGACATTGACAAGTGTTGATTCGGATTTCGATTGTCTTGCTACTCTTCTAAAGAATGGCCTAACTGAGGCTGCTGTGCTTATATACCAACTCAAACCAGCATTTTCACAACTTTCATCTCATGACCTTGTTCCTTCCCTTGTTCAGATAATACCACACAAAACTGAAGATTCGGATGATGTTTTGTCGGTAATGGAACCTGCAGATGCTGCTATAGCAATGCTTGAACA
The DNA here is from genome assembly GCA_001974825.2 of Corchorus olitorius. Taxonomy (NCBI): domain Eukaryota; kingdom Viridiplantae; phylum Streptophyta; class Magnoliopsida; order Malvales; family Malvaceae; genus Corchorus; species Corchorus olitorius. The sequence goes on along the minus strand of AWUE01015466.1, from coordinate 23,485 downwards.
AATACTAATGAGTGGGGATGAACACAGCAGATCATTCAATGCTTTAAGTGTTATTTCTGCAAATGGAATTCCTTCCTTGGTTAAGTGTTTGGATAAGGTTGAAGGAAGGAGGTCTATAATTTCTATACTTTTGTGTTGTATGAAAGTTGATAAAAGTTGCAGGAATTTCATAGCAAATGGAATTGAACTTTCTTATGTTCTTGAGTTATTTCATGCTGGCAACGATAGTACACGAGGCATATGCATCGATTTTTTATTCGAATTGGTTCAGCTAAATAGGTATTTGAACTCAAATTACACTTCACATTTTTTATTTTACAACTCCAAATATATATATGTCTAGTTACATTGTTCCTATGTTTCAGGAGAACACTCAGTAACCAAATTTTACATACAATTAGAACTGAAGGAGCATTTAGCACAATGCATACTTTCCTTGTGTATCTTCAAATGGCGCCTATGGAACATCTGGCTCCCACTGCTGCACTTCTTCTGCAGCTTGACCTTCTGGTTTGTTTTAATATCAATCAAAATTTTAAATACAAAACTTGTTGCATTAGTGATAGTGGCTAAAGGCTTGAAAATTTCCAGGTTGAGCCGCGAAAGATGAGCATTTATAGGGAAGAAGCTATAGAGGCATTGATTGAAATGCTCCGCAGGAAGGATTTCCCTAACCAGCAAATGGTAGTTTTAGATGCACTCCTATCTCTTACAGGCCGTCTTACTTCTTCAGGCGAGTCCTATACCGAAGCTTGGCTACTCAAGATTGCAGGGTTTGATCAACCTTATAATGCTTTAATGAAGCCTGAATGGTTCCATAAACATGAAACAGATTTGACAGAAATGATGGTTAGAATTTATGTTGAAACTTGTATTTTTTTTCTCTCACATTTTCTTGCTGATTTGAGCAAATCCTGAATTTTAATGTTCACTGCAGGAAGGGGAAGAGAAAGCAGCAAGTTCATGGGAGAAAAGGGTTGCTTTTGTCCTGTGCAATCATGAGAAAGGTTCAATTTTCAATGCTTTGGAAGAATGCTTGAAGAGTAATTCATTAAAAATGGCAAAGTCATGCCTTGTCATTGCAACATGGCTCACTTACATGTTAACGATACTGCCTGATACCGGAGTAAAACAGATTGCCCGCGATTCTTTGCTTGATGAATTCATAAATGTACTCCAATCATCTAAAAACATGGAAGAGAAAATGTTAGCTGCCCTTGCATTGAAAACTTTTATCAGTGATCAAGGTAAGTGACTTTTAACACACTTAGAATTCCATTACCAATGTGTTTCTTTTCCTAAAGGCAAATTCTAAACTTGAATCATCCTATTCTTAGCTGCACTAGAAGAATTGGGAAAGTATGCTAAATGCATTCATAAAACTTTGAGAAAGCTAAAGAGGAATTCAGTTGTGGCCACTGATATACTAAAAGCCTTAATGAATTTATCATCTGTTGACGCGGTAAGTTCAAAATTATTCATTTCCTTAACCTTAAATAACAGTACTAATCATTGTCTGATAACAGTAACTATTCATTTTCTGGTTTATAGACAGAGTTGTGGAGTTGTACCGATTTAGGCGAATTAGATTCAAGCTCAAATGGTGAAGTTCTAAGCATGCTTCATGTAAAGGGTTGCTTGATAAGCAGTCACTCAGATGGAACCATAAAGGTATTGGCCTAATTACTCTTTCCCTCAAACAAACAAGCTTTTCACAATAAAACTGATCTGAAATGTTTTTGGCTCAAGGTTTGGGATGCTGGAAAAAGGGGTTTAAGGCTAGTTCAAGAAGTTCATGAGCACATGAAGGCGGTTACATGCTTGTATGTACCATCTTCAGGTGACAGATTATATAGCGGCTCGTTGGACAAGACAATTCGGGTAAATCTTCTCATAATTTCAGTAGACATTTTAGTTTTTCAGCAAAAAATGAAGCTTTATATACCATTTTTTGGTAGGTATGGGCACTTAAACCAGAAGAAATTCACTGTATTCAAGTTCATGATGTGAAAGAGCCAGTCTATGAGTTAACAGCCAATTCTAAATTTGCATGTTATATTTCTCAAGGATATGGAGTTAAGGTAAGTGAATGCAATTAACATAAGAAATTTAGTCTATAAGAAGGATTTTTACATATAAAGTTGCATTTTGGCAGGTGTATAATTGGTCTGGGATTCCCAAGCATATAAATTTCAATAAACATGTAAAGTCCCTAGCCATGGCAGGGGATAAGATATATTGTGGTTGCTCTGGCTACAATATCCAGGTAATTGATCACACTTTTTAAAGCAAAATTTTCTCACTCACATAACTTTTTTAAGGTTGAAAGCTTGATTGTGTTTGAAAAACATTTCTCAGGAGCTTGATTTGAGCAGTTTCACAGTGAGCACATTATATCCAGGAACAAGAAAATTGTTGGGAAAACAAACTATAAATTCCCTTCATATACATGATGGACTTCTCTACAGTGGTGGTTCTACCATTGATGGTGTAGCAGGAAAGGTAAGCAAATTTGGGGTCGATTAATCTAGAGTTGAGTCGCGTCAGGCCCCAAAACGGGTTTCTTCATTCACAAGCAACAACTTGACTATGCTGTTTTTGTAACAAATTTGCATTTTATGAAGGTATTCTCCCGGTCTTCCAAGGCAGTAATGGGATCATTTTCAACATCATTGGAAATCCAACAGATTTCTGTCAACAATGACTTCATATTTACATCCACTAAATGTGGGATAATTGAGGTTTGGTTGAAAGAAAGAGTCAATCGAGTCGCTTCCATTAAAGTGGGAAGCAAAGGACATGGGAAGATGACATCCTTGGTTTCAGACATGGATGGAGGAATGCTTTATGCTGGTTCTTCTGATGGGAAAATTCAGGTTAGAATCTCAATAACACAAAAATCATCATCATAATTGGAACAATAAACATGGGATGAACTAATAATTTACAGATTATTTATCTTGGCAACTTAACTCATTTGTGTTTGGGGTTTGTTTGATTGCAGGCTTGGGCTCTAGACTAAACTGATCAGTTCCATTTGTAAAGAGAGGAATATAATCTTTGCTTCATGATTGTGTTGTTATTTATTGTCCATTTTCATGTCTGTAAATAAAGTTATAAAAGGGCAGGCCAACATTTTTGTGAACTGTTTTTCTGTTAATAATTACCCTTATATATTTTTCCATCAACTATCCTGTTCTGCAACAAATTGTAAGTTGTTCTTAATCATCAATTGCAGCAGACAAAAACTTTAAACCCTCCTTGTCACTATGACATATGATCCTGAAAATGGATTATATTGCCATTTCACCATATTTCTAGTAACCAACAATTTTTTTGGTTGGGTAGCCAAAAAAAGAAAAAGTACATTTAAGCTTGTATGACTGAGTGGCAACATCTTACTCATAATGGAATGCACAAGCTTGAAAAATTGAACCCTGTGCTTGGGATACATTTATTGTCAGTAGAAGACTCCTCAACACTAATTTTACCCTGCCATGCATAGAAAATAGGTAATGGGATTACCGAAAATCTAAACCTTATATAGAAATGAAGGACTGACAAGCCAAGCCACTGCTATGAATTGTGTATGTATAGCCTTTATCTCTTCTCTAACTAAACCAAACGAACCTTGATGTAGAGTAGACATCACAACAATAAGTCATCTATAATATCAAACTCAAGTAGAAAAAAGAATAAATAATCCTCCCCAAAATAGAAACCATGAATTTAGTTTAGTTTTTACATAGGTAGGCAATTGGCCAATTGCTTAATTATTGTCCTTAAAGAATTAGGCCTTTAATTAGCAACTTGGGCTGCTAGAAAAGAAAAACAATTACTAATACTATATATTAAACTCCAAAAATTGGGCATTAGCCTATTCCTAAATCCTAATCAAGATAGGCCCAATATATATCTATAAAATTGTAGGCTTTTTTAGCTATAAAAAAGAGAAAAAAGTCTCTGTTTTGCTCCTTACGTCTCCTTGTTTCCCATGATATAGTAGATAGGGATTTGAAGCTAGTTTTAACCCGTCTCTGCTCTTCCCTGTTGAAACTAAGCAAACCATGTCGGATGATTTTAATTTACCAGAAGAATTGCTTTTAGAAATCCTCGTCAGGGTGCCAGCAGAAGACCTGGTAAAATTTACAGCCGTGTGCAAGTCATGGAACTCTGTTATCAAAAACCCTAATTTTATTTCCACCCACCTTGGAAAAACCATCTCTTCTTCCAACAGCCGCCGCCTCCTCCTTTTCAGGCTTTGCAGTCTGAAAAAACGCAGAGTTGTAGAGAACTATTCTCTTCGTTTCGACAACGAAGATGTCAATAAATATAAACAGCTTCACTTTCCTAGCAACAAGTTTAGAAGCGTCAGCAGATGTTTCAGTGTTCTTGGTACCTACAATGGGTTAGTTTGTTTAGTTGATAATGTGTCGTCATGTGATGGAGATTATAATTTGATTCTATGGAATCCTGTTATTAAGAAAGCCATTCATCTTCCTCAACCTAGTATCTCCAGATACTGTCCTCATGGTCCTTACTGTTCTCTTGCTCACTATGATGCTTTTATTGGTTTTGGGTTTGATTCAAAAACCAATGATTATAAACTGCTAAGATATGTTGTGTTGTATGAATATGGTGAATCTATTGAAGCTGAAATTTACTCCCTCAATGCTAATTGTTGGACAAGTATCACTTCTTTTGCTCCCAACTATAGTCCTTTATATAGATCTCAAGACTACTATGGTAATAGCTTTGTCAATGGAGCCATCCATCTGCTTGCTTGTGATAGGAAAGATGGCAGAAAAAGAAATCTCATTTTGGGATTTGATGTGTGTGAAGAAGTTTTCAGTGAGATACCATTGCCACACCATTTGAGCAATGCATATCATCTTTTTGCAGAACTTTTAAAATATAGGGAATCTTCTATTGCGACAGTGACATGGGAATGTGAGCCTAGCTTTATTGAATTGTGGGTGATGAAGGAGTATGGAGTAGCAACGTCATGGACCAAGGTGTGGATGGAGGCACCAAGAAGTGTGCCGAGGGTGTTCTTTTTCAGACAGGAGGATGAACAAGTATTCATGGCAAGGAATGATGGATGTATTGCTTCACTTGATACCAAGACCAAACATTCTAAGGCTATTGGAGTTTGGTCACTAGAAGGGTATACCGTTGTTGATAGTTATGTGGAGAGTCTAGTCTTACTAGACAAATGCTGCATTGATTCTCAATGGGATGTGATATCAATTGATGAAGATGATGAATTCTATATTAGGTTTCTTTGGGAGTGAAAAAAAAAGCATGCATTTTCGTTTCTTTCACAGTGTATTACAACAATTCCCTACTTTGAAATTTTATAGCACCAAAAAGAGCTTATGCAAACTCCTCTCAACATCAAATGTTCAACCCTGAATTATGTTTGTTTGCATCAGTTTCTTTCCTAAAACAATGTTTAAGAAACAAATTATGTTTGTGAAAGTATAACTTTTCCTCTTGCTCTTTTTCTTGTTCCCCTTATGGGTTTGGTTAGGGAATGTAACCTTTCAATACCAAATGACATTTTGTTGAACAAAAAATGAAAAAAAAAAAATGTTCCCATAGGGAATGTGGTCACGACCACATGCCCACCGGTCTAGAAATCTGGATGGGAATGCCATACCCACCCATATAAATGATAATGTTACATTTCCATATCTCTTCTTATGTTGTTTACTTTTCTGCCTCTTATTTAATTTAATTAATTATAGTTTGAAGAGGAATAGAGCATTATTAGTCATGTGATATGGGAATGTTACATTCCCTAACCAAACCCAATTATTAACTTGGTGGTTTTTGCATGTAAAGGGGAAAAAAAGAAGGTTAATCAAAACTTCTTGAAACCCAAAATTCATTGAATAGTGGATCTTATTGAAATTGGACCCTTAACAAATTTGGGCTTTAACCTATACTTCTTAATCAAGATGGACCTATATATCCGAATAAAGGTTCTTTTTGTTTTGTTTTGTTTTTTTTTTTTGTTTTGTTTTTTTTTTGTTTTTAAATTTCTTTTCTAAATGTCGGATTCTATATATCCGAATATCCGAATAAATGTCGGATTCTACCCCAAAAACATAAATACCAAAAAATTCTTGTTTGTCAGAGTAGTAGCTTAGGGCTTTGAAAGCATTTCTCCTTCTCTGCTTCTCGCCGTTTGCTTTTTCTACTCTAAAATCGAAACCAAAATCAGCAAAAACAAATCAAAGCAATCATGTCGGATTACTTCAATTTACCAGAAGAATTGTTCGCTGAAATCCTTGCGAGGCTGCCAATAGAAGACGTGGTGAAGTCCACCGCCGTTTGCAAGTCTTGGAACTCTCTCATCAAAACCCCAACTTTTATTTCCGCCCACCTTCAAAAAACCATCTCCTTTAACAACTCTACCAACACCCACCACCTCCTTTTCAGGATCTGCCCTAAGGAATCCCTTTTCCAGGAGGAATACTCGGATGATAGAGTGGGAGAGAAATATTCTCTACGTTTTGACAACGAAGATGTCGAGGAATATAAGCAGCTTAACCTCCCCAGCAATGTTGAAAGCGTCAATGCATGTTTTCGAGTTGCCGGTTCCATTAATGGGTTAGTTTTTTTAGCTGATGATATGATGGGTTATGCTGATCAAAATTTTATTCTGTGGAATCCCATTATCAAGAAAGTTTTACGTGTTCCTAAACCTGGTGTCACATTTTGGTCTCATGGTGGCTTTGATGCTTTTACTGGTTTTGGGTTTGATTCCAAAACAAATGATTATAAATTGCTAAGATTTGTTGAGTTGCTTGATCATCATCATACTAATTCCAGTAATGAACGTGTGGTTGAGGTTGAAGTTGAAATTTACTCACTCAATGCTAATTGTTGGAGAAGTATAACTCATATTGCTCCCAAGTATGGTTTGACTCTTAATATTCCAAAAACCTATGGTAATTGCTTTGTCAATGGAGCCATACATATGCTTGTTGGGGACAAGGATAGAAATCTTATTTTGGCTTTTGATGTGTCTGAAGAAGTTTTTACAGAGATACCACTGCCAGAATGTTTGAGCAATGGTTATATGCAGCTATTGTCGACACAGCTTCTAAAATATGGTCAATCTATTGCTGCAAGGACTTCGAATTGGGACGGTAGGGATCGTCACGGCGAAGAGGTTAAACAAAATCACCTCTGGGTGATGAAAGAGTATGGAGTAGCAATGTCATGGACCAAGGTGTTTACGGAGGTAGCAAAAAGTGTGCCAAGAGTCCTCTTTTTCAGAGAGGATGAAGAACAAGTGTTTGTGACAGTGGAAGGAGGATGGGTTGCTTCTCTTGATATAAAGAACAAGAGTGCTGAGGTTTTAGGAGTTAGGGCAGTTGATTCACTTAAAGGGTATCCTGTCATTGATGGTTTTGTGGAAAGTCTAGTCCTATTAGACAAAGCCAATGCTTGCCTGGATGTGGATGCGAGTGATGAGGACCCTCAAGAAGATGCAAAGTCTGTAGATGGTTCAAATGAAAAAGGAGCCCTTGAAGTTGATGCAAGTTCTGTTGATGATGATTTCGATGAATCAAGTTCTGCAGATGATAATCCAGATGAAAACGTAGCACCCCCTGAATGCAGTATCTGTTGATGATGATTCAGATTGAGGAGTAGTGGTTACTCGATAGGATATATACACTAATGTCAGACTTGGCTAGCTACTTAGGTTAACACTTTCAGGGATGAAGTTTTTGTTTAGTTATGGATCTTTTAAGTTGCTGTCACTATGGTGTGGAGCTTTTTTTTTTCTTTATGGAAAACTTCTTTTTTATCATCTAATTAGCACCTTGAAGATTGGCTGTTGAACATCAAGTTCCAGCTTTGAATCAATTATTTATTTGCGCATGCCATGTTGAATTTTACCATTTTCAGTTTCTATATAGCTCAGAATCTGCAGTAATTACAAGATAATCTGTTAATACTGATAGAGGGAAAAATGTATTTCCCAGTATTCTGTTTCCTTGCATGCTCTTCCAATATGCTACTGAAATTTAATTGTTTTATTCTTTAGCTCAGATTATAAATATCTCAGTTGCATTATCCATTGAAGCCATAACAGTATTCTGTTTCATATATAGTTGATACATCATCAAATTCAAGTTGTACATCCAATTCCTGAATTGAACTCAAGGTAATTTATATGGAAGTACATCACATCAAGTCAAGCATATCTCTTTTATATTCCTCTTTCTTGTAATCAGAGAAATTTTAGTTTTTTTCTTCTGGATTCATTTCTTTTGCCCCATGTTCACTTTTCCTAGTCTTGAGCAACAGCTACAACAGAATAAAACCAGTAAAATCAAGCTCCATGAAACAGATCATGCATTGGAACTAAAGTAGGAGGATTTGGAAGGTCAAATTTGACAAATTATTAGTTATGACTTATGATATGTCCAACAAACTGGCTTCTATTCTATTAATCACACTCTATGGTCCTCCTAGAAACAAATTTAATAGCAGCAGACCAGTGAACTTATTGTGGATATTCTGTTGCCAGATTATGTAAAATATGGTCATATTCTGCCTAAAAATGCCGGCTTCTTGCCAGTTCTCAAGACTAAACATGGCCAAAAGGAAGAAAACAGCAGGTCAGTCAAATTTAATGCTAGAGAAAGTTAGCAGCAAAATACTTGGTCACATTGCTTATAGTGTTTTTTGAACTTTGCATGTAGCTTACAGAATATGGATGAATCTGCTATATGGGATCATCATGTAATGATGAAATTTGAATCAATCCAACTATTTTGTTATGGATGAACTATTTTGAATCATTTGTGAAGAGAGCAATATATCTGTTGCATGATTGTGCTGTTATTTATTGTCCATTTTCATGTCTGTAAATCAAGTTATAAAAGGGCAGGCCAACATTTTTGTGAACTGTTATTCTGTTAATAAATACCATTATTTTTCCATCAACTCTCCTGTTTCTGCAACAACTATAGTCATGGCTTAACCTTATGTTGTTCTTATCAGTTGCAGCAGACAAGAAAATATAAACCCTCTAATGTCACTATGACATGATCTTGAAAATGAATTATATTGCCATGTCACCATATTTTACCAATAGTTCTTGTATTCAATACTTATCACTTCAAACCAATCATAAGATTTCTTCTAAATGAGATGGAAGCCTATGTTCATAGTAACTAAATAGTCCATGTATGGTAAGTTGCAGAAGAGAACTCAAGAGTTAAAGGCTAATATACAACACAAATTTATCATGCCACAACTTGTTACCTAAACAAATTCAACTTAACTAAATTTAGAGCCTCGAGCCTCATATATATATATATTAAAAAAAAGATCATTATTGGTTTATGGTTAAATTAAAGTTAAACCCACCTGGTTTGCAATTAGATAGAAATTAGAAATTGATTGATAGGTTAACATGCAAAGGGTCCATAGCTCAGTGGTAGAGCATTTGACTGCAGATCAAGAGGTCACCGGTTCGAACCCGGTTGGGCCCTTTGAAGTTTTATTTTTATTTTTCCGTTTTACATTTAAGAAATGGACTGTGGGCTTTGGGTTTAGATAAGAAATGGACTATCGGCTTTGGGCTTTGGGTTTAGAAATGTATGGTGGGCTTTTAACTTCCATTTTTCAGGAGCTATTAAAAATTTGATAATTTCTTTTTCCAAAAAAAAAAAAATGAAAAAAAGAATTTGATACTTTTTAAAGTTTTAAATTTTAATTACAAGAAAATCGAATAATTTCAAATGTTTAGGAAAAGAAATTATTACTACTAGTACTAGTATTATATATGCTTCTTGTTGCAAACATATTGTTTTGGTTCCAAGATAAAAGGCCAAACTCAAATATTGAATTTATAATATGTAATATAGTGATGGCAAAATAAAAGAAAAAATGTAATTTAGTAGCAACCACATTCAATTATTAATATTCCCATAACTATGTACAATAAAAAAAAAGTTTCATTGTATGTTACTTTTTTTCTTATTTATTTGATATTCTAGATGCCAACTTTTGTTTTCCTTGCATTGATTTGAAAAGAACTTATGAGCTAAATTGCTCTCCAATGACCCATATAATAGTATTTGATTAAATTTACAATTTCTTTTTCTTATTAATGTGAGTACACATCAAAGTTTAAATATAACAATTAAATTAACAAGTAATATAATAAACTAACAAAATATGAACATGAAATTAGAGGAATCCACATAACAAAACTAGTTTAACCAAATGATCATGGCAAATTGGATGTTATTAGGGAGTACATGTTTTTTACATTTTTTCAAGATTATTTTCAATCTTCATTGTGTATTGATATTTTGATAGGATAGTTATTTGACTATTTGTTAATGGTAATTATTTGATACACCGGCGATGTAAATTTTGGAGTCCACAAGCGGGTTATGGAGTTGACACATGTCCATTTTTTGAATTAATTAAGTTTTAAGTGTTTCAATCTAGTCCTTAGAGGACACATATCACCATTCAGGACCCGTTTGTGCAGTCTGCTAAACTACATTGACAATGTATTGTAAATTTGCCTTTGTTAATTGTCTCATTAATTTCCTAATTTTCCCCTCAATCCCAATTTTCAACGGGTCTTCAAAGTAAAAAAAATCTCAGTCAAAAAAGGCTGAAATTAATTAGATTCTCTTATTTATCTGTTTTTTAAATTAATTAATTTATTATTTACTAAAATGAAAAATAAGAAATCGCCACCATCTTCCGGTTCACAGCACAGCAGCCCACCATCCGAGGTGCAAAAATGAGTCACGAACAACTCAGAAACCGAGTTGAAAAATTGAACTTATTCACACATCTGCCACGTGTTATTTTAAAATAAGAAAACCGAAATTTTACTTTTTTATTATTTACCAAAAAAAAAAATCCAAAATCGCGTATTTCAGCAACAACACCACACCACCAGTCATCTCCCCCTTTCCAAATATGCTTTGACGGTGTCGGTGATTTCCTCCCTCCCAAGAATTTAGCCTTCCACCAATTTTTTTTTTAATATAATTTTTCTCTTTCTTTTTCTTTTTTTATAGATCCATTTTCCCGATCTCTTCTTTTTTCCTCGCATTTTTGTAAATTTTTTCCCGATCTAAATTTATTTTTGCCGAATCCGATTCAGATCGGATTCAGAAATGGCGGCAACCAGAAGATTACGCGACCTCCAATCGCAGCCCGGCAACAAAACTTGCGTCGATTGCAACCAGAAGAATCCCCAATGGGCTTCGGTTTCGTACGGTATTTTTATGTGTTTGGAATGCTCCGGGAAACACCGTGGGTTAGGTGTCCACATCTCCTTCGTCCGATCCGTTACGATGGATTCATGGTCTGAGATCCAGATCAAGAAAATGGAAGCCGGAGGTAACGAGCAACTGAATTCGTTTTTGGCTCAATATGGGATCCCTAAAGAAACCGATATTGTTACCAAATATAATACCAATGCCGCGAGTGTTTATCGCGATCGAATCCAAGCCTTGGCCGAGGGTCGCCCATGGCGGGATCCACCCGTTGTCAAAGAGGGTGTCAACGGTGGTGCTAGAAAGCCACCTTTGAGCGGTGGAGGTGGCGGTGGAAGGGGGAATGGTTATGGGAATAATAATAATAATGGAGGGTGGGATAGTTGGGATAATGACGATTCTTTTAGATCTTCGAGCGATTTGAGGAGGAATCAATCGGCTAGTGATGTTAGAGGAGGGAGTAATCATGGTGGAATGGGAGGTGCTCCGGTGAGGTCGAGGTCCACGGAGGATATTTACACACGATCCCAGTTGGAGGCTTCGGCAGCGAATAAGGAGAGCTTTTTTGCGAGGAAGATGGCGGAAAATGATTCAAGGCCTGAGGGGTTACCTCCTTCGCAGGGTGGGAAATATGTTGGGTTTGGATCCAGTCCTGCTCCACCTAAGAGGAATAATAATAATCCTCAAGGGGATGTTCTCTCTGTTGTGTCTCAGGTGAAAAGATTATTAAGATTTTCCTTATTTTATAATTGGGTAATTATTTGTGCTGATTATTGTTAATTATTAATTGAATTTGTGTTTGGTGCAGGGGTTTGGCAGGTTATCTTTGGTAGCCGCGTCTGCAGCTCAATCTGCTGCAAGTGTTGTCCAAGCAGGAACCAAAGAGCTCACCTCCAAGGTATTTTTTGGAATTTTGATTTCTCTTATGATTGCTTGCAAGTTGACACATACATTGGTCAGTGATGATTTGTTGAATCTTTATTATCCATTTTTGAATGTTAATCTTCTTTTAGATGTAGTGGTTTCATACATAATGGCTTCATTATATTAGATGCAATGTAGATTGAATTGATGATTCTATCTATAGAAAGCAACTTCTGGATTCCATTAATATTTTGATTGGGGTCTAATGATAGTATACTACGTGTAGAATTCAACTGTATATCATTCATTTTACATTAAAATTTGGGTATGTGGCAAACATCTGCCATTTGGTTTTCCACCTACCCTGATGAGCATGAACATGAATGAGTAACCCCGTGATGTGGGTGTTAGTAGTGGTCTATGTTAAGTGATTTTGGCTTCTCTAATAGGCATTTCATCTGTTGCTTTTTTTGAATAAGTTGGGTATGGCTTATATCATTAACCAAATCTTATTAATTGATGACCAGCATATGGGGTCATAGTGATTGAATATTTCCTCTTCAATTGCATAAGAATAACTATGTCTATGGGGCTGTTTGTTTACCACCAAACAAGCATAGGATGTCAGAAAGCACTGTCTAAGTGACTAACTAGAGGCCCTATGAGCAATGAATGATCTTTTTTCTTTTCTTTCTCCTCCATACTTCTTGATTAGCATGCTCACTCACCCAAAACTGTTTCCCCTCCCCCTCCTATCTTCCTCAGTGCAATTGTTATCTCAAATCGGTTCCAGTTTACCTGATCTCATGCTTGCACTCTGTATTTTCTATACTGTTGATGTTTTATTCATAACTCCATTTGTTTGCTTTCTCATGTATTGATATTTGTAAGGATACCTGAATTTAAAATCATATACATAAGGGCGTGATGCACTGTTTTTGGCAGGTTAAGGAGGGTGGGTATGATACCAGGGTTAACGAGACTGTCAATGTTGTTACCACAAAGACAACTGAGATTGGCCATAGGACATGGGGGATCATGAAAGGGGTCATGGCAATGGCTTCACAAAAAGTTGAGGAGTATACAAAGGATGGGATGAATTGGAATAATAATGATAACTGGCAACGAAATGATAGTGAGAAGAATGGATATTATCAGGAGTTTAATAAGCAGGAGAACAAAGGATGGAATTCTACTTCTGGAGGACAAACCTCTTCCGGTGGAAGTTATAATTCTCATAACTCAAGTTCTTGGGATGACTGGGACACAAAAGACAATAGGAAGGAGGATACTTCAAAAGTGACTTCTTCTCATAGCAATGATGGTTGGGCAGGTTGGGATGACGCCAAGGATGATGGATATGATAATTTCTATAATGATAAAAATACTGTTGGTCACAATGGAAAATCAGATGCCGCGTGGACCGGTGGAGGCTTTCTTTAAGGTTGATTTCTTTTATTCCCTTTCTTTGTTTTCCTTTGCACTATTTTATCAGCATGTTCTGAATAAGTTCCAATTGATCAATGAAATTATCTGATGTGTGGCCATGTTGAACTTCAACAGCCATCAGAACGTCACCTACCCTACAAAGGGTAACTAATACACAATTGATTCCTGCTGGGACAATGCGCACAGGGAACGGATAGAACTTTTTATTATATTAGCACAGCTGCTAAGAAAATTGCTCTTGAATTAGATCTCCAATTGGAAAGGGGGGATGCTTTTCATGAAGTTAGGATTATCTATAGCAACTCTTTTGCCCATTATTTTTCCATCTTTAAAAATTTTTACTATGTAATTTCTTGGATAAGTTTCGTCTTTGAGATTAGTTTTATATTTGTAAAACTGTTGGACAGAAAGGGCTAATTGCCCAATTGGAAAGAGGACTTTGTGAGTGTGAGGATACTTTATTTTTATTTGTGACAGGAACAATTCAAAAAATTGCCTTGGATCTGTATCAAATGTAGTTAAATTGTTTTGTTTTTCTTTCATCCTCGTTTGTTGTCTGCTTCAATGGTTTTATATTAGTGTTTTAAATGTGTTATTGTTCCCAAGTCTTCTTTATGTCTAGATTTTGATCCAAAAGTCTCATTTCAAGTACTTTGCATATATATGTTACTAAAACCCAAAATAGATTTACATTACCCAGATTCTCAAAAGTACTAAAAGCAAGAAAAGTAAACTGCAAGTCTTGATAATATCATATGTTTGAGACAGAGACATCCTCTGCATCAACTGCACTCTTTTGTTGGATAACAAGTGTGGATGGCAACATTTCCCTGTCTGATGCCAAAACATCTCCTATGTGTCCCAATTCTGTATGTTCCATATAATTGTCTGCAGATTCCGATGACAACGACGGAAGCTGACCCTTTCCGATGATCAGAAGCTCATACTCCCTACTCTGCCCTATTGCCAACGCTGCCTCTGCAAAATTGCTCACTGCCTTCTCTTCATATTTTATAGACCCTTCCCACCTTCGTAAAAAATCTGCCACTGCAAATTCATCCAATTCCTGGCGAAAGCATTTAGAAAAAAAAAGTTTGGATCAATTTTCCAAATTTTTTTGAAAAATTTATGAACATTAAAAATGCTTGTTTAAGTACCTTCTCTGGTTGATTCCCATCATTTTGGAGGAACCTCAAAAGAGTAACATGAACAGATTGGTGTTCAACCATTAACCCACCAAGTTCCAAAGCTTCACGATCATCTGGCCCTCCGATGAACAAAACGCCAACCCTTTTACGCAAAACGGTAGCAGATTCCGCCACCTGTTCCGACACTCGACCGTAACCCCGGTCCACCAGCACTGCCACCGAGCACGGCGCATTTCTTAGCACCCTTTGGTTCACCCCTCTCCAACCATAACCGAAATTCTCCATCGCCGCCTCCTGCCCCACTCCTCTTTTTTGTTTATGAAACGGCAAGATAATCATCGCCACCCTTCTCTCCTCCGCCACGTGGCAAATATCTTCATGCATCGTTTCCAATGTCGAGATTGCCGTCAAGTGTCGGATACAGATTCTCCCAAGTTGTCCATACGCTTCGAAAGTAGCAGCAATTTGATCATCGGAATATTTTCCTCCACAGAATCTGTTGACGAAAGGAAACCCATTTTTCCGAGCTTGTTGAACCATCACGATCGAAGATGACCGGTCGGTGAGTTCGACGAGGTGCATGACGTAAAGTTTGAGTTGGGATTTCTTGGTGGTTCGGATTGATTCGATGAGGTTGATGAGGGAAGGAACATTGGCCGGACCGTAGATACATGCAAGGATTCGAAGCTCATCGTCTGGCGTCGGTCGCTCCAAGCGGCGTTGGGTTTGAGAAGTTATGTTGCGACGAAATGGCTTGTATATTGCCATTACTGCCGGTGTTGTCATGAAAGTTGTTGACAGGGCCATTAGGACTAAAATTGCAAACATTTCATCGTTAAGGACCTGTTTGACAAAATATTAAATAAGGGCATTAATATGTGTTAATTCTTCTAATTAGCATGATAATTTCATTCTTTTTTATCCCTCGACTTGTAAAAGATTGGATGAATTAGCTCTTAGACTTTCAATTTTTTCAATCACACGCCTGAATATACAATTTCAACTATATTTAGTCTTTTATTGGACGGAAATTGACGACTGTTGAATTTTTAACTTCAAATTCTCCAATAGTTAATGGAGTCATACCAATTTCGTCCAACAAATTTAATAATTTCATCCAACGTCTAGCTAGCTAGATAACTCCAATTCATCTTTTATGGGTTTGAATTTTTTTAAATACAAAATCTGTTGTGGAGTGTTGACTACAAGTCAAATACTATCGAGTAAAGGCAAAAGCTTTAATGGTGACCCACCAATGTCCAAAGACCCTGACAGACAGAATTCATTAGACATTTGATCTGATAGTAGAGTGTTGGACTAGTTGTATTAAGTTGGAATTAAGAGTATTCTTCTTTTTTGTGTTAAATAAATGTGCTAATGATAACATCAATGATGGAGAGATGCCAAAAACCTCCAATGAACTTAAAATAAAGACTTTAATCACATATGATTCTGGGCTATTGGTTCATCTTATTAAATTAAATGATATATCTCTCCTCAATCTTAGTGGGAGAATGTTAATCAAGTAAGAAAGCGATAGCAACAAAATCTCACTATACTATTTGAAGAATATCCAAAACAAAAAAGAATGTTAATTAGAATGAGGTTCGGTTTTCCATATCCATTACTGCACTTACCCCATCTTTTTCTTAATACGAAAATCTTATTCCATGGAAGACAAAAAGTATTTGCTCAGTGCACCATTAAGTAAGCACGAAGACTAATGCTTCCTTTTAATAAATTATTATTATTATATATGTATGTATTCATACATATCTCAAAAAGCATAACATATATATAGCATATAAGATGAAAGCACCTAGAGAAATTTTCGATAGGGCTTTTGCCAATTCAATTATTGCACATTGCAAAACATGAATTCTAGCTGACGTACGGGAAGCACAAAACTGTAAATAGTCAAAGAATTGATGATGACCCTATTGTCTTTTTTCCCTATCTATTTGTTTAAGTACTCTAGTTAGCCTTATAGAATTAAAGATTGAAACTACATAAACAACATTTTTGTCATTATGTGAATCATGAATTGGGAGATGGAACTCCATGAACTCCAAGCACCGCAATGTCTAATAAATTGCCTCATTTCTTTGTGATAAGGTTTGTGGAATTTCTTGCTTTTGAGTTTAAGCGTGGAAGGCATTACTTTTGTAGCTAGCTAGCTAGTCCAATTAAGTTTTGCTTGATCAAATACCCCTCCAACTAGAAGAAAGTAGAAAAAGGCCAAAAGTATATCTAAAAGGGTGATTATATGCGCATACACCTAGTCTGTGCGCGTACCATGACATATCCACCTGTCTTACTATTCACTTCGGAATAAAATGATCATTTTATCTATCTGCAAGACATATGGGTATAAGATCGTAAGCAATATGAATGTGCAAAAATCTTTTCTCAATCTAAAAGTATATAGATGACGGCACCTTTTCTTGATGCAAGTGTTCGAAACAATCAATAGCTTGCATTAATCATTTTTTTTTGTTCATCAAATCAACATTATAACTATAAGGTGTACTAATTATTGTAATATTATTATGCTCGTGGCCGCTATATTCCTAGATTTTCATTTTAACGGCCATTTTTGTTAAGGACCCTTTGGTGTTGTCAAAGAAAATTTCATGGTGCAAATTAAGCCTTATATATGTCACATGAAAAAGCCAAGCTAACTCGACTGTTTTCGTAATATATGTATGATGTATCTCACTTTTTGTGGAAAGATTACTTTAGTTTTCTTAATTCAGCCACTAATCACGTTCGATCTTAATGGACAATCAATAATTGATGTGAAAAGAACAGGAAAATTCCATCATGAGAGATTGAATATGGTGAATTAATGTAAAATTGAAGAATGGAATAAAGTAAAATTTGCAAGTTGGTATCTATAACTTACCTTCTTTTCCCTGCCAATATTGAGAACAATGAGCTCCACCAAACCTTTGGTGTTCATCAACAACCCAAGAGCCAACGACTCTCTCGCCGGAACCATGCAAAACATCGCCGCAACGAACGTTCCCAAAATCTTCCCGGCGCAAGCCGTCGATATAACCAACACCAAAAGTCCCCAAGCTTCCACTCCATTAATTTTAGTCACGTCCGTTTTTAGTCCACTAGAAGCGAAATAGAGAGGAAGAAGCAAACCTGATACGAAGTCTTCAATCCTTTTAATCAATCTACCAGCAAATTCACCTTTAGGAATCGTTAGTCCAAATATAAAAGCACCAAAAATTGAATGGATTCCTATAAGATCAGTCATAAAACCGGACAACATGACACCCGACAAGGTCAAACATATGTAAGCTTCGTCGATTACGAAGTTATGTTCGGGCGAACATTGTCGTGCCACCCAATCCATCATTGGGCGGACGAAAATTAACATGAAAGCAACAAAAACAATTCCCGAAAGAAGAACCCAAACCGAAATTAACGGGCTTTTGTGGGCCCCGCCGTTGCCGGCTAGGGCAACGGCTAAGGCAAGCAAGATCCAAGCGGCGAGGTCGTTGAATGCGGCGGCGGCCATGGCGGTTTGGCCTACTTGGGTGGTTAGGAGTTTGAGTTCGGCTAAAATGCGGGCAAGTACAGGGAAAGCTGTAATGGAAAGAGACACGCCTAGGAACATTATGTATTGTCCGAACCCTACTTTGTCTTCTCCATTGATAACTTTTCGGAGAAGTAATGAAAGTAAAGCTCCGAAGACGAAAGGAAGGGACATGCCGGCTATGGCTATGGTGAAAGCTTTTTTGCCGCTTTGACGAATAGAGGAAAGATCAAGTTCGAGGCCAACGAGGAAGAGGAAAAAGAGAAGGCCAATACTTGCTGCTGATTCAAGTATCGGTGTGCTCCATGATGGGAAAATCAAGTGCATGAATTCCTTATTACGACCCAAAACCGAAGGACCGAGCAAAATTCCACCCTGTAAGGAAAAAAACATAACATCATTCAAATAAGAACACAAATATGTTCTCAATTCGTCTTAATAAGATTAACTTGTAAATATATGTAAAAAAAAAAAAACACAAACACGTTAATGATTCAATTGATCAATACAATTTGAAATCAAAATTTGATCAATCTTATGGAATTTTAATTACAACTATCTCGGCAACGACTTTGGGCTGACGAAGGGGTTTAAGGACGATGGTAAGGAAGCGGCTAGTGAAAAGAACCAAAGTTGCTTGAATCATCAATAATGGGAAGGCATAATTGAGAGGGTTTTCCCTTTGCCAGACTCCATCTGAGTTGGTTTTAATTGAGGTTGAATTGAGAAGTACCATAGTTATTGTTTAAGGATGAGAAGGAAATTAATGTTCAATGCTGATATATAATTATACCCTTAGTTTCACTTAATTTGGGAGAAATTTAAGAAGTGGAGTGAGCTTTTTATAGTTGAAATGTGTTGAAGGTTCTTGTCCAATATGGCAATGGGAGTTAATTTGGAGTACAAATTTTAGCGCACTAATTATATGGTGGGTCTAACATATTCATTTGTTTGCTAGCTATTTTGGCATTTTGCTAGATCCTATTGATAAGATTAAATTAGTAGTATATATATGGGCATAATTAAGTTTCATAATCAAAGACACAAAGATGCTGCTTTATATTGGGAAGCTTGTCTTTGGTATATGGTTTCCCATAGGGCCACATGTACATGGCATATATGAATATATTTTGTGGTTGAGAATTTCCTATGAGAATAACAAGATTGTTTTTGGTTGTGCTTTTCAAAGATCAAATGAAAGTTGAAATCATTTCTCCCCTTTTTTTCCTCTTGAAACAGGGCCAAAGGTATATCTTCATAATTAACATCTTGGTTTTTTTTATCCCCCCACTAAACAACCTAGCTACTTGGTATTAAACTTTGGATTTAGTCCTTTTCAAATAACACTAGTGTAAATTTTTCGTTGTATATATTTTGATAAAGAGGAATGTGGAAACCACTTGGCTTAACTATAGAGGGTGAAACTATATATGGACAAGATAAATGAGAGGCAGAGAGATTCTGAATTTTTCGTGTGTACAAATATCATTTTCCTTTCTCTAATATCAAAACGAGGAAAGAAAACCCATGAGATGCGAAATTTGGTGTTAATAAGGTACACCAACTTGCTAATGGTCACAATTCATATAAGAGCATTGGCATGTAATTAAACACAAATATTCTCGTAACGCTTATACTTTTTCACTTCAATTTACACTCTATAAAGAAGAAGAACAACAACAATAGACAAGACAATGGAGAGCGCTCCATTGCCACACTTTGTAAGAGATTGTGGATTCTTTAGAGTAATCAACATCCAATTATATCAGAATATTGCTAGGCACTTCCTATATGATAATTACTCGCGACGTATAGTCAAATTCAATGCCACTTGACTACGAATGGAATGTGTTTGAAGTGTGAAAAACCCTTCAATATTTTTGGTATTGAATTATATTTTTTTAGAGTATTGTGTCAGAGAATTGAGAAAAAAAATTATCGGGTCATTTTTTAGGCGAAAATCGTGTACTAACAATCACGGTTTTTGACTAAAAAAGCCTTCCGGAGCCCCGACTCAATTTTGCATGATTTTTGCCACGAAGACTCCTTGAAATATTTATATTCATCTAACCGACTCTCAACCGCATTGGATATAAGGATTTATTTTTACGAGTATCTGAATCTTGATTCAATTTAATTAGAAATTAATTAGAAAAAAATGGAAAAACGGTATTAGAAGCGTGAAAAGCCGGTCAATCTTTTTGGTGTTGAATTATATAGTTTTTCTGAGTATTGTGGCAAAAATTTTAGGAAAAATTTTTTCGGATCAGTTTTTGGCTGAGATTGTGTACTAACTATCACGGTTTTGGTGTTGAATTATATATTTTCTCTGAGTATTGTGGCAAAAATTTTAGGAAAAATTTTTTCAGGTCAGTTTTTGGCTGAGATTGTGTACTAACTATCACGGTTTTGGTGTTGAATTATATATTTTTTCTGAGTATTGTGGCAAAAATTTTAGGAAAAATTTTTTCGGGTCAGTTTTTGGCTGATATTGTGTACTAACTATCACGGTTTTGGGGCTAAAAACACGTTTGGGGACCCCGACTCAGTTTCGCATGATTTTTGGGAAAAAGACCCCTTAAAATATCTATATTCATATAACCTAATTTAAGCCATAATGGATTTAAGGATTTGTTTTTGCGAGCATTTAAATCTTGTTTCGATTTAATTAGAAATTACTTCTAAAAAAATGGAAAAACGATATTAGAAGCGTGAAAAACTGTTCAATATTTTTGGCATTGAATTAAATTTTTTTAGAGTATTGTGCCAGAAAATTGAGAAAAAATTATCGGGTCATTTTTTAGGCGAAAATCTTGTACTAACCATCACGGTTTTTGGCTAAAAAAGCGTTCCGGAGCCCCGACTCAAATTTGCATGATTTTTGGTGCGAAGACTCCTTGAAATATTTATATTCATCTAACCGACTCTCAACCACATTGGATATAAGGATTTGTTTTTACGAGTATCTGAATCTTTATTCTATTTAATTAGAAATTAATTAGAAGAAAAAGGAAAAACGATATTACAAGCGCGAAAAGCCGGTCAATCTTTTTGGTGTTGAATATTGAGGAAAAACTTTTCGGGTCAGTTTTTGCAAAATTGTAGCCGAAAATCACGGTTTTTTGCTAAAAATGCGTTCCGGAGCCCCGACTCAATTTTGCTTGGCGCGAAGACTCCTTAAAATATTTATATTCATCTAACCAACTCTCAACCGCATTGGTTATAAGGATTTGTGATTTTTTGAGTATCTGAATCTTGATTCAATTTAATTAGAAATTAATTAGAAAAAAATGGAAAAACGGTATTAGAAGTGTGAAAAGCCGGTCAATCTTTTTGGTGTTGAATTATATATTTTTTCTGAGTATTGTGGCAAAAATTTCAAGAAATATTTTTTCGGGTCAGTTTTTCGGCTGAAATTGTGTACTAACTATCACGGTTTTGGGACTAAAAACGCGTTTAGGGCCGCGACTCAGTTTCGCATGATTTTTTTGGAAAAAGACCACTTAAAATTTCTATATTCATCTAACCCAATCTAAGCCATAATGGATTTAAGGATTTATTTTTGCGAGCATCTAAATCTTGTTTCGATTTAATTAGAAATTAATTCTAAAAAAATGGAAAAACGATATTAGAAGCGTGAAAAAGACCTTCAGTATTTTTGGTGTTGAATTATATATTTTTTCTGAGTATTGTGGCAAAAAATTGAAGAAAAACTTTTCGGGTCAGTTTTTGCAAAATTGTAGCCGAAATCATGTACTAACCATCATTGTTTTTGGCTAAAAACGCGTTCCGGAGCCCCGACTCAATTTTGCATGATTTTTGGCGTGAAGAATCCTTGAAATATTTATATTCATCTAATCAACTTTCAACCGCATTGTTTATAAGGATTTGTTTTTTACGAGCATCTGAATTTTGATTCAATTTAATTAGAAATTAATTAGAAAAAAAAATTGGAAAAACGGTATTAGAAGCGTGAAAAACCGGTCAAACTTTTCGGGTCAGCTAACATTTTATTTAGCTCATTTTGAACACTTTTTATTTCGGGTCATTTTTTGGCTGAAATTGTGTACTAACTATCACGGTTTTGGGGCTAAAAACGCGTTTGGGCGCCCCGACTCAGTTTCACATTATTTTTTGGAAAAATACCCCTTAAAATTTCTATATTCATCTAATCCAATCTAAGCCATAATGGATTTAAGGATTTATTTTTGCGAGCATCTAAATTTTGTTTCGATTTAAATAGAAATTAATTCTAAAAAAATGGAAAAACGATATTAGAAGCATGAAAATCCCTTCAGTATTTTTGAATTTTATATTTTTTCTGAGTATTGTGGCAAAAATTTCATGAAAAACTTTTTCGGGTCAGTTTTTGGCTGAAATTCTGTACCAACTATCACGGTTTTGGGGCTAAAAACGCATTTGGGGGCCCCGACTCAGTTTCACATTATTTTTTGTAAAAAGACCCCTTAAAATTTCTATATTCATCTAATCCAATCTAAGCCATAATGGATTTAAGGATTTATTTTTGCGAGCATCTAAATTTTGTTTCGATTTAAATAGAAATTAATTCTAAAAAAATGGAAAACGATATTAGAAGCATGAAAAACCCTTCAGTATTTTTGAATTTTATATTTTTTCTGAGTATTGTGGCAAAAATTTCATGAAAAAATATTTCAGGTCAGTTTTTGGCTGAAATTCCGTACCAACTATCACGGTTTTGGGGCTAAAAACCCATTTGGGGGCCCCGACTCAGTTTCGTATGATTTTTTGGAAAAAGACCACTAAAAATTTCTA
The DNA here is from genome assembly GCA_001974825.2 of Corchorus olitorius. Classification (NCBI taxonomy): domain Eukaryota; kingdom Viridiplantae; phylum Streptophyta; class Magnoliopsida; order Malvales; family Malvaceae; genus Corchorus; species Corchorus olitorius. Next base: position 404 of record AWUE01015466.1, on the reverse strand, counting down.
TATTCATCTAACCCAATCTAAGCCATAATGGATTTAAGGATTTATTTTTGCGAGCATCTAAATTTTGTTTCGATTTAATTAGAAATTAATTCTAAAAAAATGGAAAAACGATATTAGAAGCGTGAAAAACCCTTCAGTATTTTTGGTGTTGAATTATATATTTTTCTCGAGTACCTTGTGGCAAAACTTGACGAAAACCTTCGGTCTAGTTTTGAAAATTGTAGCCGAAATCATGTACTACCATCACGGTTTTTTGGTTAAAAACGCGTTCCAGGGCCACAGCTCTGTTTTGCATGATTTTTGACACCGAGACTTCTTGAAATATCTTTATTCATCTAATCAAATCTCAGGCACATTGGATTTAAGGATTTGTTTTTATGTGAATCTGAATCTTGTTTTGATTC
>AWUE01015465.1:0-24419 GCA_001974825.2 Corchorus olitorius | reverse complement strand
TCAGTTTCGCATGATTTTTTGGAAAAAAGACCCATTAAAATTTCTATATTCTTCTAACCCAATCTAAGCCATAATGGATTTAAGGATTTGTTTTTGCGAGCATCTAAATCTTGTTTCGATTTAATTAGAAATTAATTCTAAAAAAATGGAAAAACGATATAAGAAGCGTGAAAAACCCTTCAGTATTTTTGGTGTTGAATTATATATTTTTTTTGAGTATTGTGGCAAAAAATTGAGGAAAAACTTTTCGGGTCAGTTTTTGCAACTGTTTTTTGGCTAAAAACGCGTTCCGGAGCCCCGACTCAATTTTGCATGATTTTTGGCGTGAAGACTCCTTGAAATATTTATATTCATCTAATTAACTTTCAACCGCATTGTTTATAAGGATTTGTTTTTTACGAGTATCTGAATTTTGATTCAATTTAATTAGAAAAAAATGGCAAAACTGTATTAGAAGCGTGAAAAGCCGGTCAATTTTTTTGGTGTTGAATTTTATATGTTTTCTGAGTATTGTGGCAAAAATTTCATGAAAATTTTTTTCGGGTCAGTTTTTGGCTGAAATTCTGTACCAACTATCACGGTTTTGGGGCTAAAAACGCGTTTGAGGCCCCGATTGAGTTTCACATGGTTTTTTGGAAAAAGACCACTTAAAATTTCTATATTTATCTAACCCAATCTAAGCCATAATGGATTTAAGGATTTATTTTTGCGAGCATCTAAATCTTGTTTCGATTTAATTAGAAATTAATTCTAAAAAAAATGGAAAAACGATATTAGAAACGTGAAAAAGACCTTCAGTATTTTTGGTGTTGAATTATATATTTTTCTGAGTATTGTTGCAAAAATTGAAGAAAACTTTTCGGGTCAGTTTTTGCAATATTGTAGCCGAAATCATGTACTAACCATCACTGTTTTTTTGGCTAAAAACGCGTTCCGGAGCCCCGACTCAATTTTGCTTGATTTTTGGCGTGAAGAATCCTTAAAATATTTATATTCATCTAATCAACCCTCAACCGCATTGTTTATAAGGATTTGTTTTTTACGAGTATCTGTATTTTGATTCAATTTAATTAGAAAAAATAAATGGAAAAACGGTATTAGAACGTGAAAAGCCGGTCAATCTTTTTGGTGTTGAATTATATAATTTTTCTGAGTAATGTGGCAAAAATTTCAGGAAAAAATTTTTCGGGTCAGTTTTTGGCTGAAATTGTGTATTAACTGTCACGGTTTTGGGGCTAAAAACGCGTTTCAGGGCCCCGACTCAGTTTCGTATGATTTTTTGGAAAAAGACCACTAAAAATTTCTATATTCATCTAACCCAATCTAAGCCATAATGGATTTAAGGATTTATTTTTGCGAGCATCTAAATCTTGTTTCGATTTAATTAGAAATTAATTCTAAAAAAATGGAAAAACGATATTAGAAGCGTGAAAAACCCTTCAGTATTTTTGGTGTTGAATTATATATTTTTTCTGAGTATTGTGGCAAAAAATTGAGGAAAAACCTTTCGGGTCAGTTTTTGAAAAATTGTAGCCGAAATCATGTACTACCATCACGGTTTTTTGGTTAAAAACGCGTTCCAGGGCCACAGCTCTGTTTTGCATGATTTTTGACACCGAGACTTCTTGAAATATCTTTATTCATCTAATCAAATCTCAGGCACATTGGATTTAAGGATTTGTTTTTATGTGAATCTGAATCTTGTTTTGATTCAATTATAAATTAATTCTGAAAAAATATGAAAAACGATATTAAAAGCGTGAAAAGTTCTCCAATCCTTTTGACATTGAATTATAGTTTTTATGAGTATTTTCGCTAGAAATCGATTAAAAATATTTTGGGTCAATTTTTGCAAAATTTTAGCCGAAATCATGTACTAACCATCACGGTTTTCGGCTAGAACCGCGTTACAGGGACCGGCTCAGTTTTGCTTGATTTTTGGTGCCAAGACTCCTTGAAATATCTATATTCGTCTAACCAAATCTCGATCACATTAAATTTAAGGATTTGTTTTTACGAGCACCTGAATCTTTTTTCGATTTAATTAGAAATTAATTTGAAAAAATTGGAAAAACAATATTAGAAGCGTTAAAAACCCTTCAATCTTTTTCATGTCGAATCATATATTTTTAATGAGTATTTTACCCAAAAATGAGCAAATGTGTTTCTGGTCAATTTTTGCAAAATTTTAACCGAAATCGTGTACTAACCATCACGGTTTTTGGCTAAAAACGCGTTCCAGGTCCACAACTCTGTTTTGCATGATTTTTGGCACCGAGACTCCTTGAAATATCTTTATTCATCTAATCAAATCTCAGCCGCATTAGATTTAAGGATTTGTTTTTATGTGAATCTGAATCTTGATTCGATTAAATTAGAAATTATTTCAGAAAAATATGAAAAACGATATTAAAAGCGTGAAAAGTTCTCCAATCCTTTTGACATTGAATTATATTTTTTTTATGAGTATTTTCGCTAGAACTCGAGGAAAAATATTTCGGTTCAATTTTTGCAAAATTTTAGCTGAAATTATGTACTAACCATCGCAGTTTTCGACTAAAACCGCGTTCCAGGGCCCGGCTCAGTTTTGCTTGATTTTTGGTGTCAAGACTCCTTGAAATATTTATATTCATCTTACTAAATCTCAGGAATATTAAATTTAAGGATTTTTTTACGAGCATCTGAATCTTGTTTTGATTTAATTAGAAATTAATTTGTAAAAATAGGAAAAGAAATATTAGAAGCGTTAAAAACCTTCAATCTTTTTGATGTCAAATTATATTTTTTTTTGAGTATTTTAGCAAATAACTGAGGAAATATGTTTCGGGTCAATTTTTGTAAAATTTTAACCGAAATCGTGTACTAATATGGTGGCAATGGATTTAAGGATTTGTTTTTACTACCATCTGAATCATGTTTCAATTTAATTAGAAATTAATTCAGGAAATATAGGAAAAACGATATTAGAAGCATGAAAAGTCTCTTAATCTTTTTTATATTGAATTATATATTTCTTATGAGTATCGTGACAAAAAAATAAGTAACATTTTTCCGGGTCAATTTTTGCAAAATTTTAGCCGAAATCGTGTATTAACTATCACAGTTTTTGGCTAAAAACGCGTTAAGGGGCCCCAGCTCAGTTTTGCATGATTTTTGGCAGATATTATCATTGAAATATCTAAATTCATCTAACCAAATCTCAGTCACATTGGATTTAAATATTTGTTTTTACGAGCATCTGAATCATGTTTGAATTTAATCAGAAATTAATTCGAGAAAAAGAAAAAAAAAACGATATTAGAAGCGTGGAAAGCCTCTCAATCTTTTTTAGATAGAATTATATATTTCTTATGAGTATCGTGGTCCAAAATTGAGGAAAATTCTTTCGACTCAATTTTTGCAAAATTTTAACTGAAATCGTATATCACGATTTTTTTTGTCTAAAAACGTATTTCGTAGCCCCGACTCAGTTTTGCATGATTTTTGGCATTGATACTACTTGAAATATGTATATTCATCCAAGCAAATCTCAACCAACTTGGATTTAAAGATTTTTTTTTACAAACATTTGAATCATGTTTCGATTTAATTAGAAAATTAATTTGGAAAAAATAGGAAAAACGAATTTGGAAGTGTGTAAAGGCCTTCAATTTTTTTTCCATTGAATTGTATATTTTTTATGAGTATTATAGCCGAAAATTGAAAAAAAAAAATTTCGGGTCCATTTTTTCAAATTTGCAAATCTTAGCCAAAATCCTACCTTAATGGAATATTTAGCAAAATATGTATGTCGATATCCTAAGCTATATATGCCATGATAGACGTACAGGTAATTAGAATTTCCTAAACGAAAAATATAATAATTAAGGCAGGATAAAAAAAGATATATGCATGTCACGGGTTTTACAAATAAGTGTAGAGCATTTAAAATAATCAAAATTTAGTGTTCTAAGTTAAAAATATTATAATTAAGGCAGCGCCCCGGGTTTTTACAAAAAAGTGTGAAGCGTCCATAATAATCAAAACCTAGTGTACCTACCGAAAAATATTAAACTTAGGGCAAAACGATGATGTGTCCCGGATTTTTACAAGTAAGTGTAGAGTATTCAAATTAATTATGATGTAGTGTGCTAAATGAAAATTATTATAGTTAAGGGAAATGATGACATGTCCCAAATTCTTACAAATAAGTGTAGAATATTCAAACTAATCAAAATTTAGTGTACTAAATGAAAGTATTATAAAAACCTGACATGTCCTAGCTTTTTACATATAAGTGTAAAATATTTAAAATAATTATAATCTAATATACTAAAATAAATATTTTTTAATTAAGGTAGAACACCGGATTTTTACAAATAAGTGTGAAGTATTAAAGATAACCAAAACATAGTGTACCTAATGAAAAATATTAAATTGAAGGCAAAGCGATGATTTTCCCAAAATTTTACAAATAAGTGAGGAGAATCCAAAATATCTATAAAACAAATATTATAATTAAGGCAGAATGATGACATGTGCCGGATTATTACAAATAATCTTGGAGTATCTAAAATCATCAAAATTTAATGTGCTATAAGAATATTATAATTAAGTATGACGTGTCATGAATTTTTACAAATAACAAACATTTAACGGAATGATTTAACGAAATACTTAAACGAAAATATACAACTAATCGTTTCATAAAAATTTAACGTAATATTAACAGACATTTAACCTTAAAATTTATCATAAAATGTTCATGGAACCTGAACAGAAATAAACGATATAATTTAACGGAATAATAAGGGTAACAATTAATGGAGATGCTTGACTGGTTTAATTTAACGGTGTATAAATGGAAATAATTAACGCCTTGTTTTAACCAAATATTAAGGACATAATCTGACTTATTGTTTTTTTATTAATTATTTTGAAGGAATAATCTAAAGTAATGTTAAAGGAAATAATTGATGGAATATTTAGCAATATATATATATATATATATATATATACACACACTCAACGTACTGTGACGGAGTATCTTTTTTTTGGCCCATTTTGCTGAAAATAAGGCGTAAATACAGCCCATTACTTTATCAGGATTTGAGATCTAAATCCCAATTTATTCTAAATTTGGTCAAAATCAATAAAATTAGGGAAATTTAGTTATTCCGTAGGGGTCATTTAAATGCCATGTGAACGAGACCTAAAGCTATATGCCATGTTAACGATAGACCTAAATCAATATGCTATGTTAACGATAGACCTAAATCTATATGCAATCTAAAACTATAGACCTAAAGCTATATGCCATGTTAACGCTAGACCAAAAGCTATATGCCACGTTAACAATAGACCTAAAGCTAAAGCTATATGCCACGTTAACGATAGACCTAAATTGAACTATATGCTATAACGATAGACCTAAAGCTATATGTCATGTTAATGATAGACCTAAATTGAACTATATGCTATAACGATAGACCTAAAGCTATATGACATGTAAACGAAGACCTAAAATGAACTGTATGCTATAATGATAAACCCATGCAACATCGCAGACACATCCCAGCCACACTCATGCACCGCAAGGGACAAAACCGCTGTCTACATTTGAAGTTGCAGCTCCCGTCTCAAGCCTTTCACTTACTCTCCTTTCAATATGGATATGCTGAAACATAAACAGTATCATGATAAATTATTAGCAAGGAGCATTCAGTCAAAGACCCATATAATAATATAAAAAATAAAAGCACAAACTAAAGCACATGACATATAGGTTGTGAAGACTCAAAGACCGATCCACTTGCCGGATTAGAGTTCTCGTAAAGAGCAGTTTTAGTTTCTTTCTCTATAAGAAAGATGAAAATAAATATGCTCAACAAGCACCTAGTGAAAACCATCTTATACTAGGCTTGAACAAACAATTTTCTTGTTAATCCTAATAAAAGTTGTTTTTACAGGCAAGTAAAAAACAACTGTTACATAAATTGAAAAAGAATAAGACCAGAAAGAGAGGCTAAAAGTTCTTAGTTTGGTCTAAAACATCAAAAATTCAACACACTAACCATCACTGTTTTTGGCTAAAAACGCGTTCCGGAGCCCCGACTCAATTTTGCATAATTATTGGCGTGAAGACTCCTTGAAATATTTATATTCATCTAATCAACTCTCAACCGCATTGTTTATAAGGATTTGTTTTTTACGAGTATCTAAATCTTGATTCAATTTAATTAGAAATTAATTAGAAAAAAATGAAAAACGGTATTAGAAGCGTGAAAGGCCGGTCAAATCTTTTTGGTGTTGAATTATATATTTTTTCTGAGTATTGTGGCAAAAACATCAGGAAAAAAATTTTCGGGTCAGTTTTTGGCTGAAATTGTGTACTAACTATCACGGTTTTGGGACTAAAAACGCGTTTAGGGCCGCGACTCAGTTTCGCATGATTTTTTTGGAAAAAGACCCTTTAAAATTTCTATATTCATTTAACCAAATCTAAGCCATAATGGATTTAAGGATTTATTTTTGCGAGCATCTAAATCTTGTTTCGATTTAATTAGAAATTAATTCTAAAAAATGGAAAAACGATATTAGAAGCGTGAAAAACCCTTCAGTATATTTGGTGTCGAATTATATAATTTTTTTGAGTATTGTGGCAAAAAATTGAGGAAAAACTTTTCGGGTCAGTTTTTGCAACTGCTTTTTTGGCTAAAAACGCGTTCCGGAGCCCCGACTCAATTTTGCATGATTTTTAGCGTGAAGAATCCTTGAAATATTTACATTCATCTAATCAACTTTCAACCGCATTGTTTATAAGGATTTGTTTTTTACGAGTATCTGAATTTTGATTCAATTTAATTAGAAATTAATTAGAAAAAAATGGAAAAACGGTATTAGAAATATGAATAGCCGGTCAATCTTTTTGGTGTTTAATTATATATTTTTTCTGAGTATTGTGGCAAAAATTTCAGGAGAAAATTTTTCGGGTTAGTTTTTGGCTGAAATTGTGTAATAACTATCGAGGTTTTGGGGCTAAAAACGCGTTTGGGGGCCCCGACTCAGTTTCGCATGATTTTTTGGAAAAAGACCCCTTAAAATTTCTATATTCATCTAACCCAATCTAAGCCATAAAGGATTTAAGGATTTATTTTTGTGAGCATCTAAATCTTGTTTCGATTTAAATAGAAATTAATTCTAAAAAAATGGAAAAACGATATTAGAAGCGTGAAAAACCCTTCAGTATTTTTGGTGTTGAATTATATATTTTTTCTGAGTATTGTGGCAAAAAATTGAGGAAAAACTTTTCGGGTCAGTTTTTGCAAAATTGTAGCCGAAATCATGTACTAACAACCATCACTGTTTTTGGCTAAGAACGGGTTCCGGAGCCCCGACTCAATTTTGCATGATTTTTGGCGTGAAAACTCCTTGAAATATTTATATTCATCTAATCAACTCTCAACCGCATTGTTTATAAGGATTTGTTTTTTACGAGTATCTGAATCTTGATTCAATTTAATTAGAAATTAATTAGAAAAAAAAAGGAAAAACGGTATTAGAAGCGTGAAAGGCCGGTCAAACCATTTTGGTGTTGAATTATATATTTTTTCTGAGTATTGTGGCAAAAACTTCAGGAAAAAATTTTTCCGGTCAGTTTTTGGCTGAAATTGTGTACTAACTATCACGGTTTTGGGGCTAAAAACGCGTTTGGGGGCCCCGACTCAGTTTCGCATGAATTTTTGGAAAAAGAACCTTTAAAATTTCTATATTCATCTAACCCAATCTAAGCCATAATGGATTTAAGGATTTATTTTTGCGAGCATCTAAATCTTTGTTCGATTTAATTAGAAATTAATTCGAAAAAAATGGAAAAACGATATTAGAAGCGTGAAAAACCCTTCAGTATTTTTGGTGTTGAATTATATATTTTTTCTGAGTATTGTTGCAAAAAATTGAAGAAAAACTTTTCGGGTCAGTTTTTTGCAAAATTGTAGCCGAAATCATGTATTAACCATCACTGTTTTTGGCTAAAAACGCGTTCTGGAGACCCGACTCAATTTCGCATGATTTTTGGCGTGAAGACTCCTTGAAATATTTATACTCATCTAATCAACTCTCAACCGCATTGTTTATAAGGATTTGTTTTTTACGAGTATTTTAATTTTGATTCAATTTAATTAGAAAAAAATGGAAAACGGTATTAGAAGCGTGAAAGGCCGGTCAATCTTTTTGGTGTTCAACTATATATTTTTTCTGAGTATTGTGGCAAAAATTTTAGGAAAAAATTTTTAAGGTCAGTTTTTGGCTGAAATTGTGTACTTACTATCACGGTTTTGGGGCTAAAAACGCGTTTGGGGGACCCAGCTCAGTTTCGCTTGATTTTTTGGAAAAAGACCCCTTAAAATTTCTATATTCATCTAACCCAATCTAAGCCATAAAGGATTTAAGGATTTATTTTTGCGAGCATCTAAATCTTGTTTCGATTTAAATAGAAATTAATTCTAAAAAAATGGAAAAACGATATTAGAAGCATGAAAAACCCTTCGGTATTTTTGGTGTGGAATTATATATTTTTTCTGAGTATTGTGGCAAAAAATTGAGGAAAAACTTTTCGGGTCAGTTTTTGCAAAATTGTAGCCGAAATCATGTACTAACCATCACTGTTTTTGGCTAAAAACGCGTTCCGGAGCCCCGACTCAATTTTGCATGATTTTTGGCGTGAAAAATCCTTGAAATATTTATATTCATCTAATCAACTCTCAACCGCATTGTTTATAAGGATTTGTTTTTTACGAGTATCTGAATTTTGATTCAATTTAATTAGAAATTAATTAAAAAAATGGAAAAACGGTATTAGAAGCGTGAAAAGCCGGTCAATCTTTTTGGTGTTTTATTATGTATTTTTTCTGAGTATTGTGGCAAAAATTTCAGGAAAAAATTATTGGGCTAAAAACGCGTTTGGGGCCCAGACTCAGTTTCGCATGATTTTTTGGAAAAAGACCCCTTAAAATTTCTATATTCATCTAACCCAATCTAAGTCATAATGGATTTAAGGATTTATTTTTGCGAGCATCTAAATCTTTGTTCGATTTAATTAGAAATTAATTCGAAAAAAATGGAAAAACGATATTAGAAGCGTGAAAAACCCTTCAGTATTTTTGGTGTTGAATTATATATCTTTTCTGAGTATTGTTGCAAAAAATTGAAGAAAAACATTTTCGGGTCAGTTTTTGCAAAATTGTAGCCGAAATCATGTACTAACAAGCACGGTTTTAGGCTAAAAACGCGTTCTGGAGCCCCGACTCAATTTCGCATGATTTTTGGCGTAAAGACTCCTTGAAATATTTATATTCATCTAATCAACTCTCAACCGCATTGTTTATAAGGATTTGTTCTTTACGAGTATCTTAATTTTGATTCAATTTAATTAGAAATTAATTAGAAAAAAATTGGAAAACGGTATTAGAAGCGTGAAAAGCCGGTCAATCTTTTTGGTGTTGAATAATATATTTTTTCTGAGTATTGTGGCAAAAATTTCAGGAAAAAATATTTCGGGTCAGTTTTTGCCTGAAATTGTGTACTAACTATCACGGTTTTGGGGCTAAAAACGCGTTTGGGGGCCCCGACTCAGTTTCGCTTGATTTTTTGGAAAAAGACCCCTTAAAATTTCTATATTCATCTAACCCAATCTAAGCCATAATGGATTTAAGGATTTATTTTTGCGAGCATCTAAATCTTGTTTCGATTTAATTAGAAATTAATTCTAAAAAAATGGAAAACCGATATTAGAAGCGTGAAAATCCCTTCAGTATTTTTGGTGTTGAATTATATATTTTTTCTGAGTATTGTGGCAAAAAATTGAGGAAAAACATTTCGGGTCAGTTTTTGCAAAATTGTAGCCGAAATCATGTATTAACAATCACTGTTCTTGGCTTAAAACGCGTTCCGGAGCCCCGTCTCAATTTTGCATGATTTTTGGCGTGAAGTCTCGTTGAAATATTTATATTCATCTAATCAAATCTCAATCGCATTGTTTGTATGGATTTGTTTTTTACGAGTATCTGAATTTTGATTCAATTTAATTAGAAATTAATTAGAAAAAAATGGAAAAACGGTATTAGAAGCGTGAAAAGCCGGTCAATCTTTTTGGTGTTGAATTATATATTTTTTCTGAGTATTGTGGCAAAAATTTCAGGATAAAATTATTCGGGTCAGTTTTTGGCTGAAATTGTGTACTAACTATCACGGTTTTGGGGCTAAAAACGCGTTTAAGGGCCCCGACTCAGTTTCGCATGATTTTTTGGAAAAAGACCACTAAAAATTTCTATATTCATCTAACCCAATCTAAGCCATAATGGATTTAAGGATTTATTTTTGCGTGCATCTAAACCTTGTTTCGATTTAATTAGAAATTAATTCTAAAAAATGGAAAAACGATATTAGAAGCGTGAAAAAACCCTTCAGTATTTTTGGTGTTGAATTATATATTTTTTCTGAGTATTGTGGCAAAAAATTGAGGAAAAACTTTTCGGGTCAGTTTTTGCAAAATTGTAGCCGAAATCATGTACTACCATCACTGTTTTTGGCTAAAAACGCGTTCTGGAGCCCCGACTCAATTTCGCATGATTTTTGGCGTGAAGACTCCTTGAAATATATATATTCATCTAATCAACTCTCAACCGCATTGTTTATAAGGATTTGTTTTTTACGAGTATCTGAATTTTGATTCAATTTAATTAGAAATTAATTAGAAAAAAAATGGAAAAATGGTATTAGAAGCGTGAAAAGCCGGATAATCTTTTTGGTGTTTAATTATATATATTTTCATAGTATTGTAGCAAAAATTTCAGGAAAAAAATTTTCGGGTCAGTTTTTGGCTGAAATTGTGTACTAACTATCACGGTTTTGGGCTACAAAAGCGTTTGGGGACCCCGACTCAGTTTCACATGTTTTTTGAGAAAAATACCCCTTAAAATATCTATATTCGTCTAACCTAATCTAAGCCATAATGGGTTTAAGGATTTGTTTTTGCAAGCATCTAAATCTTGTTTCGATTTAATTAGAAATTATTTCTAAAAAAAATTGAAAACGATATTAGAAGCGTGAAAAACCCTTCAATATTTATGGCATTAAATTATATTTTTTTTGAGTACTGTGCCAAAAAATTGAGAACAAAATTATCGGGTCATTTTTTAGGCGAAAATTGTGTACTAACCATCACGGTTTTTTGCTAAAAAAGCGTTTCGGGTCCTCGACTCAATTTTACATGATTTTTGGCGTGAAAACTCCATGAAATATTTATATTCATCTAACCGACTCTCAACCGCATTGGATATAAGGATTTGTTTTTACGAGTATCTAAATCTTGATTCTATTTAATTAGAAACTAATTAGAAAAAAAATGGACAAACGCTATTAGAAGCGTGAAAAGCCGGTCAATCTTTTTGGTGTTGAATTATATATTTTTTCTGAGTATTATGACAAAAATTTCAAGAAAAAATTTTTCGGGTCAGTTTTTGGCTGAAATTGTGTACTCTATCACAGTTTTGGGCTAAAAACGTGTTTGGGGGCCCCGACTCAGTTTCGCATGATTTTTTGTAAAAAGACCCCTTAAAATTTCTATATTCATCTAACCCAATCGAAGCCATAATGGATTTAAGGATTTAAGGATTTGTTTTTGAGAGAATCCGAATCTTGTTTCGATTTAATTAAAAATTAATTTTTAAAAAAATGGAAAAACGATATTAGAAGCGTGAAAAACCCTTCAATTTTTTGGCGTTGAATTATACATTTTTCTGAGTATTGTGGCAAAAAAATTGAGGAAAAACTTTTCGGGTCAGTTTTTGCAAAATTGTAGCCGAAATCATGTACTAACCATCACTGTTTTTGGCTAAAAACGCGTTCCGGAGCCACAACTCAATTTTGCATGATTTTTGGCACGAAGACTCTTTGAAATATTTATATTCATCTAATCAACTCTCAACCGCATTGTTTATAAGGATTTGTTTTTTACGAGTATCTGAATCTTAATTCAATTTAATTAGAAATTAATTAGAAAAAATGGAAAAACGGTATTAGAAGCGTGAAAAGCCGGTCAATCTTTTTGGTGTTGAATTATATATTTTTTCTGAGTATTGTGGCAAAATTTCTAGAAAAAATCTTTCGGTTCAGTTTTTTGCTGAAATTGTGTACTAACTATCACGATTTTGAGGCTAAAAACGCGTCTGGGGACCCCGACTTAGTTTCGCATGATTTTTGGGAAAAAGACCCCTTAAAATATTTATATTCATCTAACCTAATCTAAGCCATAATGGATTTAAGGATTTGTTTTTGCGAGTATCTAAATCTTGTTTCGATTTAATTTGAAATTATTTCTAAAAAAATTGAAAAACGATATTAGAAGTGTGAAAAACCCTTCAATATTTTTGGCATTGAATTATATTTTTTTAGAGTATTGTGCCAGAAAATTGAGAAAAAAATTATCGCGTCATTTTTTAGGCGAAAATCGTGTACTAACCATCACGGTTTTTGGCTAAAAAAGCGTTCCCGATCCCCGACTCAATTTTGCTTGATTTTTGGCGCGAAGACTCCTTGAAATATTTATATTCATCTAACCAACTCTCAACCATATTGGTTATAAGGATTTCTTTTTTACGAGTATCTGAATCTTGATTCAATTTAATTAGAAATTAATTAGAAAAGAAATGGAAAAATGGTATTAGAAACGTGAAAAGCCGGTCAATCTTTTTGGTGTTGAATTATATATTTTATCTGAGTATTGTGGCAAAAGTTTCAGGAAAAAGTTTTTCGGGTCAGTTTTTGGCTGAGATTGTGTACTATTTATCACAGTTTTGGGGCTAAAAACCTGTTTGGGGACCCCGACTCAGTTTCGCAAGATTTTTTGGAAAAAGAACCCTTAAAATTTCTATATTCATCTAACCGAATCTAAGCCATAATGGATTTAAGGATTTGTTTTTTTGAGAATCTGAATCTTGTTTCGATTTAATTAGAAATTAATTTTTAAAAAAAATGGAAAAACAATATTAGAAGCGTGAAAACCCCTTCAATTTTTTTGCGTTGAATTATATATTTTTTTCTGAGTATTGTGGCAAAAAATTGAGGAAAAACTTTTCGGGTCAGTTTTTGCAAAATTGCAGCCGAAATCATGTACCATCACTGTTTTTGGCTGAAAACGCGTTCCGGAGCCCCGACTCAATTTTGCATGATCTTTGGCGCGAAGACTCCTTGAAATATTTATATTCATCTAATCAACTTTCAACCGCATTGTTTATAAGGATTTGTTTTTTACGAGTATCTGAATCTTGATTCAATTTAATTAGAAATTAATTAGAAACAAAAATGGAAAAATGGTATTAGAAGCGTGAAAAGCCGGTCAATCTTTTTGGTGTTGAATTATATATTTTTTCTGAGTATTGTGGCAAAAATTTCTGGAAAAATTTTTCGGGTCAGTTTTTGACTGAAATTGTGTACTAACTATCACGGTTTTGGGGCTAAAAACACGTTTGGGGGCCCCGTCTCAGTTTCGCATGATTTTTTGGAAAAAGACCCCTTAAAATTTCTATATTCATCTAACCCAATCGAAGCCATAATGGATTTAAGGATTTGTTTTTTGCGAGCATCTAAATCTTGTTTCGATTTAATTCAAAATTAATTCTAAAAAAAATGGGAAAACGATATTAGAAGCATGAAAAATCCTTCAATATTGCTGTCGTTGAATTATATTTTTTTAGCAATATTGAAGGGTTTCTTGATTCTATTTAATTAGAAATTAATTAGAAAAAAATTGGAAAAACAATATTAGAAGCGTGAAAAGTCGATCAATCGTTTTGTTGTTCAATTATATATTTTTTTTTAGTATTGTGGCAAAAATTTCTGGAAAAAATTTTTCGGGTCAATTTTTGGCAAAAATTGTGTGTTTACGGATTGGATTTAAGGATTTGTTTTTACGAGACTCCTTGAAATATCTTTATTCGTCTAGCCAAATCTCAGCCACATTGAATTTAAGGATTTGTTTTACGTGCATCTAAATCTTGTTTCAATTTAATTAGAAATTAATTCAGAAAAAATATGAAAAACGATATTAAACGCGTGAAAAGTCCTCCAATTTTTTTGGCGTTGAATTATATTTATTTTATGAGTATTTTTACTAAAAATCAAGGAATATCTTTCGAGTCATTTTTACCATCATGGTTTTTGGCTAAAAACGCGTTCCGTTCTCGGCTCAATTTTGAATGAGTTTTGGCACCGAGACTCCTTAAAATATCTATATTATTTAATCAAATCTCAGATATATTGGATTTAAGGATATGTTTACGAGTATTTAAATTTTGTTTCGATTTAATTATAAATTAATTCAAAAAATATGAAATAAAAAATTTGATTAATTTATTCTCAATAAAAATTTAGAGAAATTTAATTTTTTCAAAATTAACATTGACATTATATTGCAACTATGTAATTTAAAATATGTTTCAATTAAAAGTTCAACTTCACGTGTGAAACACATGGAAAATTACTAGTATTAATGAAGTATATTTTAAAGAATGAAAAATGTTTAGTGCATGGCCAGATATAATTAATTAAGGACGGCGACGACTGACAATGTCTTAAATAATATACTAACCTTCCACCAAAAAGAAAAATATTAACCAATTTTGCTTGTATCTATGGCGAAGGCGAGCATTATAAAAAAAGTAGTTTATATGTGTCAATACCTTATTCAATTGGAGAGTGCATGCCAAAAATTATTAATTCCACAATCTACAATATAATTACCATGTTATGAACATGTGAGCAAAACATAAGTGGTTCTTGCCTTGATGTGCTTCTCAACCTACAACATATTTACTTTTGGTTGTTTTTGGAAACTTTAGTTGAAAAAAGGGTCTTTAATCTTTATTATATAAAATATATAATTATATAGCCTTCTAAGTGCTTTGAAATTTGAAGCTTATATATTATAGTATTGGTATTAGGGCAAGCCACATTTTGCTGTCTGACATATGCATCCAATATATGTGTTTTTATTTTTTATCTTTTTTTTGAAGAGCAATATATGTGGTTTTCTTGCTTAATTACACAAGAAAAAATGGTTTGACTTACCATAAAAATAATAGAAAAGTACTGTAGTCTTAGATTAGTTGAAACTTGGAAACCTTTTTCTTTGCTTTCTTTCTAGCTACTAATTAACACTAAAGTTAGTAATTTCTAAGTTAATTTCTGCCTAATCTTGATTGCAATTAATAAATGTTTAATCTCATACAAAGTGATCATTAAAGAAATTGCGCAAAGATTTCCTCAAACTCTTTTCTTTTAAAAAAGTAACATTTTGTTTTCAAATCTTGGAGATACTGATAAGTTCTTCTGTATAATATTTTATTCATGGTCATTGCCCTGTCACTTCCCTGAAGAGACAATGATAAATTGTTCATGAACAAATCAAATGTTTTACCCGCATCTTTTGGGTTAAATAGAAGGTTTTTTTTTTTTGAAGTATAAATAGAAGGTATTCGATTTTCTTAAATAAGATCTTTTATATATATATGATAGGATCGTGAAAAAAGATTTATATTTGGACCAACTTGACTATTTTTTTTTTTTAGGAAAACTTGACTAATTTTGAATTTATCGGAACCCAATATGTATATGATTACCTGCTGTTGGGGATTAATTTGTTCAAATGTAGAAGCAGAATTGCAAGCAATTAGATGTGGGTTACAAGTTGCTTGGGATGGTGGGTTTTTTTATCTTATTTGTGAAACTGATGCTCTTATTGCCATTAATCTTATACAGAAATGGGATATTGAATTTCATCCAGTTTATGGTATTGTTGCATGCATTAGACTCCTGCTTAATAGAGACTAGAGATGTGAACTTAAGCATACGTATCGTGGCTAGACGATGATTTCGAGCTTCTACCAGACCTGCTTGATGGTGTAATGAATTTACTTTATGCTAATATAAGGAAATCTTTTTCCCTCGTGGTTTCACTTTGGTTAACTAATAATACTCTCTCATTTTACCAAAAAAAAAAAAAACCACAAATGGTCGGATCAATGGAACACATCAATCGCATTTTCTTAAACATGCTTTTAAAAATAAGCATCTAAAGCTTCTCAAATCTTTGACTTCCGAATTTTGAGAGATTTTCAGAATATATCCTCAACCCTTTTTGTAGATTCCAGCTGAGAATTTTTTTTTTTTAAAGCTATAGAAAACTGATCAAATACCAAGTTCCTTCAAGAATAACTTGCTTTTTCATTTGCACTGTATTGTTATTATCAACCCTAAAGGCACATTATTCTGTTAAAAATGCATCTTAATTGGCAAAATGACAGAAGGAAAAATAATTGACTTGAATTGAAAGACAAGGTATTTATATATGCTCGTGTGCATGCATTTCCTTACGTCTTTAATTACATGCTAATCTTAATTATAAGTTGTTTTTACAATTGCTTATATATAATATATACTTATTTATATACCAGTTGGCATTTCATTTGTAATTACACAACCTTTGAAATCTCTTCCATCCCTGAAGATCCATCACCATTAATCTTGTTATAATCATTAGTTTGGACAACCTTTGCAACCGGTGTCTCCTCCGCATGAGCCATATCGTGCTGTTGTATAATCAGCACCGATGACAAAACACGGCGGTTTGAGGAGGCCAAAATGTCCCCTATAGGGCCTAATTCGGCATGCTCGGCTTGGCGGTCCGCCAATTTGGCCACCGTGGGTGATGGGAACCTTCCCTTTCCTACTACTATAAGATCATAATCCCCACATTGTCCAATTCCTAACACTTCCTCAACAACGTTGCTTGCTGTCTTCTCTATGTACTCTACCATTCCTTCCCATTTGCTTTTGAATTCTGCCAGTGCAGCCTCATCCAATTCCTGTGTAATAAAAAAATTGCACATTTTTTAGTATAAATACCATTTCTATTGTCGTAGACAAATTTCATAGCCCTCTTGAATATGAATATATATATAGAGTAAGGTATCAGATTCGAGTAATGAAGGATGTAACTCATTTGGAATCTGACATGACTCAATCTAAGATGAATCAGATTCAGATGTCGGGATTTTGTACCAAAAAATATAAATGCATATATAGGATAAGGTTTTGAACTCGAGTATCTGACATGACTCAATCTAAGATGAATCAGATTCAGATGTCGGGATTTTGTACCAAAAAATATAAATGCATATATAGGATAAGGTTTTGAACTCGAGTATTGTGGATAGAGAAAATAGGAATTGTGAGAGTTTTTCTCGTCTGACACAACTTGACTCTGAATTAGTCGGGAGTCAAAGTAATTACCGATTACCGGAAATTTGCAAGAAAAAGAGAATAGAAGATAATAAATATAATATAGGACTTACCTTTTCTTTCTCAGGGTTCATTTTGGCAGTGGAGAAGCTGTAACTTTTTTCAGTGGACCGACTTGGTGAAGGCCTCAATATTATGCCATTTCTTTCCAATCCTTCCCTTTCAACGAACCTTACAACGGTCACTTTAACGGCAGGATGCTCAGCCATCCTACCACCCAACTCCAAAGCCTCACGATCATCTGGCCCACCAAAGAACAAAATGCAAACCCTTTGGCCCACTATGCCAGTGGGCCCTGGAGTCTGGGCTCCACTTCCAAATCCACGGTCCACGAGCACCCCCACTGAACATGGTGCGCCCTTTAACACCCTTTGATTCACCAATCTCCATCCATGACCCACATTTTCCACCGTCTGATGATCCCCTTCTCCCCTCCATTGTTTGTGGAAAGGCAATATGATCATCGTCACCCTCTTAGATTCCGCAACGTGGCAAATATCCTCGTGCATGGTTGACAATGTGGAGATAGCCGTCGTGGGCCTGACCGAGACTCGGCCCAATTGGCTATAGGCCTGAAAAGCCCCAGCAACCCGGTCGTGCCATTCGCCTCGGCGAAACCGGTTAATGAAAGGAAGCCCATTTTTTCGGGCCTTTTGGACCATAATGATTGCGGAAGAACGTTCAGTGAGTTCAACAAGGTGCATTATGTAAAGCTTGAGTTGGGAAATTTTGGTGCTTCTAGTTGATTCAATGAGGTTAATAATTGAAGGTACGTTGCTAAGGCCATGAAGGCAAGCCAACACCCTTAGCTGGTCTTTGGACTCGTCGGTGTTGGTTAAGTCACGTAATTTCCGGTGAGCAATGGCGGCAGAACGCCGGGCCGGCTTGTATATGGCCATGACGGTTGGGGTTGTGATGAATGTGGTGAATAGTGCCATGAGGACCAAAATTGCAAATGTCTCATCATTAAGGACCTGCATGTATAGAAAAGAAAAATTTCAATTCCAAAATCATTAGCATATAATAAAAAATGTGATCAATTGTGTCATGCTTTTCACAAGGAAGGGTCTCGAGGTGATGATGCGGACGGATAAATGATGGCTTGTAAGAAAAATTGGGCTACACATGTTTGATTTTTTTTTTTTTTGGCTTTGAGTGAAGAAATTTAAGCAAAACTAGCAAGAGGCGACACGTTACCACTACAATTTGCTAAAATTATATATGGATTATTGCATTTTTAATTTGACTCCTACATTGTTTTTGCACTAATGAAATGTGAAGCCATCAAAATTGAAACCGTGGTTTGAAATTTTCCTAGTTCCTTGGAATGGCATCATCATCAAGAAAAGTTGAGATTTCTTGTATGTATAAGTATTTTTTTATTGTCGTAGAAAACTTTTAAACCAAGCTAGTTGCCAACTTTCGGGAGGATCTTTCTTGCTCTAAAAGGGAATTTAAGTTAAAATATGATGGAATAAAGTGATTAATTGTTGATGATAATAATACTAAATATAGTCTTTATGGTTACTATTCATGACCAACAAGCTCACCAAATTGTCTTTGACCCGCAATTTCACCATCCAATCAAAATTGAAATTTTAGCATAGACCAAAAAGAGGCATGGGTGTACAATACATGACTTATAATTTTTTAACTCAAATAGCTTGTCACAAGGTACTATAATCATATCTTAAAGTCTCCTTATTAGTAATGCTTATTAAAAAATGTTTGAGATTTTAGATTTTGACCAAAAATTAGTTAAATGATTGGCTCTTGTTATTCAATGATATCATGTTAGGTAACAATAATTGATCTAACATAACAATATTAATATAGGGTTTGAAAGATTTCACTTATTCAGATTCGACACAACTCGATTTCGAATTATAATTATTGGATATTGAGTTAGGGTTGTAAAGAAAAATACCATCAAAGGCCAAACAAAAACTATTAAAATTAAAATATAGTAACAAAACAAAGTGTAAAAGAAAGCTCACCTTCTTCTCCTTGCCAATGTTAAGAACAATGAGTTCAACCAATCCTTTAGTATTCATCAAAACGCCAAGCGCCAAAGACTCTCTTACCGGCATTCTAAACATCATCGCCACCGCAAACGTCCCTAAAATCTTCCCGGCGCAGGCGGTGCCTATAACCAACGCCAAGAGACCCCAAGCCGTACCGCCGCTGATTTTGGCCACGTTAGTTTTCAAACCGCTGGAAGCAAAGTAAAGCGGCAGAAGCAAACCGGAAACGAAATCTTCAATTCTTTCAATTAATCTCTCTGCAAATTCTCCTTCTTTAGGAATTGTTAATCCAAAAATAAATGCACCAAATATTGAATGGATTCCAATAAGGTCGGTCATAAAACCGGAAACCATTACACCGGCTAATGTTAAACAAATATAAGCCTCGTCGACGACGTCTCCCTCCGGGGAGCAGCGGCGGGCGACCCATTTCATGGCGGGTCGGATCACAACCATCATGAAAATAACAAAAGCGACACCGGAGAGAAGGACCCAGATTGATATTAACGGGCTTTTGTGTTGGCCATCGCCATTTCCGGCGAGTGCAACGGCGAGAGCTAATAAAATCCATGCAGCGACGTCGTTGAATGCGGCGGCGGCCATGGCGGTTTCTCCAACTCGAGTGGTTAACAATTTGAGCTCTGCTAATATACGGGCGAGAACAGGGAAAGCAGTTATGGAAAGTGCCACTCCCATGAAGACTAGAAACTGGCCGTACCCGACTTTATCGGCGCCGTCGACAGTTTTCCGAATGACGAAGGCGACGCCGATTCCGCAGATGAACGGGAGGGATATTCCGGCAAAAGCGATTCCGAAAGCTCGTTTCCCACTTCGACGAATTGAGGTCAAATCGAGCTCGAGACCAACAAGGAAAAGGAAAAAAAGAAGGCCAATGCTGGCGACGGTTTCCAACACCGGCATGCTCCATGACGGAAATATTTTATGTAAATACTCTTCGTTCCGACCAAACGCCGATGGCCCAAGAAGAATTCCACCCTGAAAAAAAGTCAAAAAAATCAAACATGAAAAAAAAATCATAATTTACCATAAACATGCAAGAAATTAATGAAATGGAAGAGAGATTAATTTACATACAACTATTTCAGCAATGACTTTGGGTTGGCGGAGGGGTTTGAGAAGGAAAGCAAGGAAGCGACTAAGAACAAGGATCAAAGTGGTTTGAACTATTAACAATGGGAAGGCGAAATTCAGAGGGTTATCACCTTGCCAAGCTCCATTTGAAGAGGTTTTAATGGAAGTTATGTTAAAAGCCATTCTTAATTAATTTCTGCTAAATGAATGGCTTGTCTAATTTGCTCATGAAATGAAGCAAAAATTGAGGCGGGGATTCTGAGAAAGAATCAATGGAAACATGCAGAGGTATTTATAGCTGAGGGGGCGGGACAGGGGAGATGCAGGGGAGGCAATTTTCTTGCTTGTCGCTTTGTGATGTTTGTGACGGTCCTTAGTCTTTGGAAAGCCCCAAAAGTGTAAATTATCATTATCAATAATATTCAATTTGCCCCGTGGCTGGCTTAATGTATGGCAGGAAGTCAAATGTAAGGTTTCTTCTATAGGCGTTGTTAAAGGTTCGAGTTTAGGTAAATACAACTTATACAAGGGTTTCTCACATAGATTTTGACTTACCTCATCATGTATTGAATCTACACTTGACAAGCCCTAATACTGTCCACAGATGTGTCCTTAGGAGTGGAGATTGAGACCGGGACTGAGAGCCTTTGGAATCAATGATATCCATCCCCATCAGGAGACCCTTCCTTTTTTGATGGCCAAAGAAAATTATAATATTCAATTTCAATTGCCATTTTCCGATTTGGGTTTGCTAAACAATGCCGCAACTCAACTTAGACTATTACTTTTCACATGCATGATTCAATTCTGATCATTTGTTTACTCAATTATTATCTCCTTATCCAATCAATAATTAGGCTATACTCTGACTCACTAGATAAAAATTGTTACATACATTCAATCTTACATAACCATAACCAATGAGTACAAAATGATTACTTAACCCGGTATGAGAATGATGGTATAAACAAACATATATTAATTGCTAGATACACTTTCAAAGAACATAAAAATCTACTAATGCTTAGATGATATTAACAAAAATGAGACAAGTGTTTTTTTTTCTTAATTTTATCCGTCGGGTTTCGATTATAATCGATCATTGAAATTAAAATCCCAAACACTCTATTATCAGATCATCGATTGTTGACTTGTAAATTAGTTTTAAAAATATATTTTAGGGATTTTGACTTGTACAAATAGAATATGAATATACTAACATCATCTGGATAAAAGTGATAATATTGATATATATACATGCATGCCTTTTCTCTAGCTCACTCTTACATAGTTACATTAAGCTGATGTTATAAGTCATGACTTTGTAAGAATACAAATTTATTTACCACATATAACAACAAAATGGGCACTGACTATAATAAACGTCATGATGATGGCCACACCTCAATCTCAATAGTAATATAAACTATGGTAAAAATTAAGAATTTCTTGCATTTCCTAGGAAGGAAAACTCAACGTAAAAGTTGGTTCATGGAAGAAATAGAAAAAATATATAAAAGCCCATTTTGATTCCAAGACGTCTTCTCTTCTTCGTATAATCAAGTTTGAAGTTTTTTTTTTTTTTTTTTAAATTTTAGAATTCTAGTAACATGACGAAGTGACTTAAAAACATGTTCTAATTACAACAATGTCCTTCACCGACCAGTATCAGACAAGAAGTAGCAAGTTTTGTTTACTTATTCTGGACATAAAGTTGATGAACATATCAAAACTTTTGCAGTTGATTTTTGAAGTTATAGATACACCCAAAATTGCACTAAATGCCAGCTCTTTTTGGCATGCAGTTGTAATAATTTTCTTAGGCGTGTGAAAGGGTGTTTTCATTACACGTTTCAATTCCACTATTCTCCCATTGCCACCTCTTGTTTTTTAATGGTACTGTTGACAGAGTCACAGGCTCACAGCTACGAGGAAGCATCGGCCATCGATCAGCAGAGTCCAAAACAAATGGCCACCATGAAAATACCAATAAAATTCTTCCATTTTCACTGATCAACTGCTGCACCCTGCAGCTCTGCAAAGCAATATTAATGTTCTAGAATTGAAATGAAAAATGCCATGTTTATAATTCAAACTAAAGCTGCAAGCCTGCAATATTAATGTTCTAGATTCAATTACTTATAGACAAAAGATAACGCATATATATAGAAGTTACCCCTCTTATATCATGTAATTACATGACCAGAATTTGGGTGATTGGAAGACGTCTTGGACTAAGTTTCCAACCGTTAGATTTCGCTTCATCTTTCACATTTTCTTACTAGATTACGAACCGAACTTGTTGGGTTGAGTGAAAGGAGCTTAATGGCCCTTCAAGATCTCGGATTCGAATCATGTGTGAATATCGAGAACAATACTGAGAGAGTTTCCCCATATAGAGTCCGACACGGTTCTACTCTGAATTAGTCAGAACCCAATGTGATTATTGGATATCGGAGGATTAGTTCCGATTAATAATGATTTTTTTTTTCACAATATACATAAAATGATACTAGTAGTTTCACTTTTATTGACCAGCCTGGTTTATTCCAAATTTCCAATCAAATTAAAGTAAGCAAATTAGCTTGTATTTGAAGTTAATTTGTTACAAATTATATATAACTGCAAGAAAAGTGCATGTGTACATTTTTTATAGGGTCGGCCATATCAATAGTCAATGGCAATAAAAGGGAAAAATGTACTGAAAATGAGTAGATTTCCATTGGCATTAATTAAGCTTCTGGAAATTGCAACAACAAAATAAGTTCAAATAAGACATATGATCAGGGAAGGTTGACTACCTAGGCGCACATGGATTTTCTTGTGACTTAATTAGCTCTAAAACATTGAGATATTCAATTCTTCAAGCCATCATTGAATTCAATTAGTTCTCTTACTGAATTTAGTAAAAAATGGACCGAGGGTGCATGTGTATTTTTTGACTAATTATAGAGTAACCTTTTGACAATATTGCCCAACTTTAAACATCATATATTGGGGTTTTAGGTAGGTTAACCAAAATGGGTATGACGAAGTTGATACCGTGCTTAGGACTTAAAATGAAATTAAAACCATTAATTCAGCTGCTAATTGCCAGCAAGAGATGAAATTAGTGGATGTTAATTATAAGTGGACTAATTAAAATGAAATTAAAGCCATTTAAGATTTTTTGGGGGGGTATAATTAAAACTCATATCTAATAATCAATCCGAATCTCAATTAATTCAGAATCGACTGTCCTTCGGATTAAAAATGGTCATACTCTTTTCTTTTCCAATGTCTACTTTCTCCATACATAAAACTCAAATATGAGACTTAATTAAAATTCCAGTTTCGGAAATTTTCTATGATCAAATTAATTAGTAATCATTAGATTAATTAATATACTTAATCATGACCACTTTGGGTATTCTGATTTGAGGTGAAAATTAAGAAATACTCCATATATATATATATACAAACAAAGCAGTCGTAGAAAAGAACAAGGCAAGGCGTCCGTGAGTTGAAATGCCAAGGCAAAAGCTTAATGGATGAGGATCCATTATACAATCTATATCCTTCTAAGTTTACAACCAACAATTTTTTTTCAATAATAATTAACAAAATCCATTTTAGATTATGTAATTTGAGGACCACCAAACTTTTAATTTTTTTTTTGAACTAAAATTTTCTCCCTTTTTGTACCATTCCAAATTGTCGTGAAACATGTACACCCACATGATCTATGACTTTGGTTAAGAATGAATCTCTAAGCAATCGCCAATCGGAGAAATGGGCAGTGGCAAGGCGTCCGTGACTTTGAGTCGTCGTCGATAGCATAAGGGTTAAGTGATGAACAACTGATCATCATATCTGTTAAGGGAAAAAATGAAAAAAGCTCACGTGTTTCCAATTTTTTGCTTAAATGAAAACCCATGGAATACAAAAGGCAAATTGACCCAATAACATCGTTTTCCTCCAAAAGGG